>SKCR01036955.1:0-164994 GCA_019454045.1 Zanthoxylum bungeanum
ACTTCAAGAAGACGAGTTGAGAACATCTGTGTGTTTTGCGGTAGTAGTGTTGGTACTAAACCGCAATACATAGAAGCAGCACAGGAATTGGGTCGAGTCTTAGCTGCAAGGAATATGCACTTAATATATGGCGGAGGCAATCTCGGACTTATGGGGATCGTCTCAAACGCAGTACAGGAAGGAGGCAGTCACATTTTGGGAATCATCCCAAAACCCTTGGCAGAGGCAAATCTTATTGGATCATCAAATGGAGAGGAACTGATCGTGCCAGGTATGTCTGAACGACTGGTAGAAATGATTAGCCGTGCTGATGCTTTTATTGCTTTGCCAGGTGGCTTGGGCACATTGGAGGAAATTTTTATAGTACTATCTTGGGCGAACCTGAACATACACCAGAAACCAATTGGATTGCTCAACGTTGATGGATTTTATGATTTTCTTTGTGTGTTTCTCGATGATGCTCGGAGAAATGGGTTCGTGTCAAAACCTTTGAAAGAACTCCTCTTTACTGCCAGAATTGCTCCGGATCTAATAGACCAACTCATAGCCTATGAACCACAAGTTGACCCTATCCTTTCAAAGATAAATTGGTCCGAGGACGATCGTGGTAAGAGGCGTCGAATTAATCTGGATCTTAACCTTTAATTTCCTGTAGATTTTCAGCTAACCAGGTACGACCTTCTTAACTCTCCTTTTACTGTTTAAGACATTGGGGACAATATCTCATTTAGGTTTTGGGGAGAGATTTAGTTGATCAGTACCTTGTTCTTAGTTGTGTGTTGTTTTATTTTTAGTCCAAAATTTTTCGAAAAATACAAAAAAAAATTGAAATTTTTTCAAAAACTACAAAAATATTTTGCGTTTTTGTGTTTTTATTTTGACTAAAATGGTGAAATTGGTAAGAGATAGCTGAGTAAGGAGTTTCCACTCCTGAGACGTATCTCAAACCTATTTCGAAACAAGTTAATTTTTATTTATTTCATTTTGAATTATTTAATTTGTGAATTCTCCTTAAAACGGACTAAAATGAATCTTCATATGTTCAGTTAGCAAATATTATCAACATATATAGTAACATACAGACATGAGCTAAATTGAAAAGTTTGTAATATTCAGTGCTCTAGTTTAATTGGAGGAAGCATCTCAAAAAAGCAATGGAGTAAAAAAAAAAAAAAAAAAACGTCTGAGATCCGAGTTATTAAGTCTGTAAGGGTGTTTTAACACATAGTGCCCTAAAACCAACTGGTTTGGGAGTCACTGGCCCAAAGCTCGTTACATGGATCGAAGATGCTGCAAAAATATATATATCGGAAGTCTGAGTAATTAAGTCCGTAGGGGTGTCTTAACACCTGGTGCCCTAAAACCAACTGGTTTGGGAGCCACCGACCCAACGCTCGTTACATAGATGGAAGATATTGTATATAAATAAAAAATAGAGATAAAATCAAAGAAAAAATCAGAAAAATGAGAAAAATTATTCCATTGCTGCAAAAAGGTGTGAAATCTGATAGAACTTTAGGACAAAAATATTACTCTCTTATCAACTGAACTTATGACTGTTGTGGGCAAAAATGAGTTGATTAATATTTTGTTGGCTGTGTATATGGAGAATGGTAAATATAATCGGAGAATTTACTTATTCAGTAATTTAGAATGAAACAAAACAACTAGTAACTTGGAGTAGAAGTTTCACCTGATTAGTCATTAACATCTTTATTCTCTTTTCGCTTGTCTTTTTGCTTTTGTGTGCATTAATTTTATCTAACTTTTTACTTTTGTAAAAATGTTTGTGGGTATCATTGCTGTAAACCCTCACGAGACTACAACTCGTCCACTAGGGACACCTAAGGGTTTAAAGGCTTGTTGCATACGCTAAATGCAACCGTGATCCCTACGAAAGTGGCTTAGTTAATTTATTTATGTTATTTTACTCTATGTTTTGCTCGAGGACTAGCAAAATGTTAGGTTTGGGGGTGTGATGAGTGGTAAATCTATCACTATTTCCCACTCATTTAACCTAATATTTTGTATAGTTTCTCGAGTTTTGTGAATGTTTTGATGTATTTTGTGTTATTTTGCAGATAAATAAAGTTTGGAAAGCATTGGAGGTAATTTGGGGCAAAAACGGACAAAAATGCGTCAACAGGGATATTTTGGTCTTTATCGCGTCGCGACGCCAAGCCTTCAGCGTCGCGACGTCTAAAATGAGCCGAACAGTGCTAACGTGCGCCGGGTCCACAAATGAGAATCTGAGAAAAATTTGACTTTGCTAAAATACGTCGTGCCACGTGTCACCATCACAGCCGATCTGCTAACATGCGCCGTGCCACATTTCAGTATCCTACGGTGCCGACAGTCATCATCGCCACGTGTGCCACATGTCATCCTACGTGTCTCCATGTCATCAGCCACGTCAGCAAGTCAACAAGTCAAAATTGCCACGTGTCGTGCCACATCATCATCAGCCAATCAGGAAGTGACACATGTCGCAATTCTACGGTGCCGACAGTCTCTTTCCCACGTGTCGCCACGTCGTCGCCACATCATCGCCACGTCAGCATCAATAATTGAGTATCTAATCCTTATCTGACACGTGGCGGATAAGAATCTCAGCGACCAATCAGAAGCCGCCACGTGTCACAATAATTGAAGCCCAACCACCGCGCCACGTGTCACCTTATCAGCTTATCCAGAATCTTCAAACCAGCGAACCAGAGCGTGCCACGTCGACAAAAGCTGGCGTAGCGACGCTGAGGTCCTTGGCGTCGCGAGGCTGGAAGCCTACCGAGGCCTATAAATTGAGCTCGAGATTTCAGAATTGAATGCACCACTCTCTCTCTTATAATCTTTCTAAAGAGAGAGTTTCTCTCTCTACTTTCTTTTAATTTTTAGTTTTTTAGTTTTTTAGTTTTGTAATTAATTTTAATTACGTTTTGTTAATATAGTAATTTAATTTTTACTTTTTACTTTTTACAGTTTTTATTTACCATGAGGAGGTAACTCCCCCAGCTAGGGTGAAAGGTAATTCTTTTACTGTTACCATTTAGATTAATCTCCCTTAAAAATAATATATTCACTATTTAAAATATTGACTTAAAAAGGATACCACCAGATTGGTCGGTTGGTAATTCATTTTAATCTGATTTAAACCTGACTAATAAAGGATACCGCCAGATTGGTCGGTTGGTAATTTAATTTTGGTTCCGCCTTTATGGCTGGTTGGACTTAATTTGACTTAATCAGGTTACCGCCTATATGGCTGGTTGGAAAAAGAATCACAAGTTTATATATTATTTTATGGGAGATATCTAAATTAGTAGTAGTAAAAGTAATTCCTTTTACCTTAGCATTTTATTTTATTGTAATTTACTCTTCAGTATTTACTTTACCGCATTTTTACTTTATGTCTTTTATTTTCAAGTTTTTACTAGCCATAGTTATGTGTTGTAACTAAATTAGTTATCTGGGGTTGTGATGAAATCCAATATCACCGTTTTATAAGGGTTAGATTATAGCTTGGGTAATATAAAGGTTTATTTATTGAGTCTTAAACTTAATGCTTTTTCATTAACTGGCCATTAATAAAATTGATCTGGTAAATCTAAAATGAACTAGACATAGGGATTTTAGGTTTCAGCCTTAGACTCAATAGCCCACGATCTTCCTTGATGATAGATAACCCTTTAATAGATTTCCTTACAAGATAGGAATATACCTGTCGGGCATGGGTAGCCATAATTGGAACTTAAACTTAATGAATCCAGATAATTTGGTTGACATAGACATATCTACCAATCTAGCGGTATCCTTTTTAAGTCAATATTTTAAATAGTGAATATATTATATTTAAGGGAGATTAATCTAAATAGCAATAGTAAAAGAATTACCTTTCACCCTAGCTGGGGAAGTTACCTCCTCATGGTGAATAGTAAAAACTGTAAAAAAAAAAGTAAAGAAAGTAAATTACTATTATTACAGAACGTAATTAAAATTAATTACAAAACTAAAATTAAAAGAAACTTAGAGAGAGAATAACTCTCTATTTACATCAAAGAAAGGAGAGAGAATGGTACAACTAAAACTGAAATATGAAGCTCTATTTATAGGCCCTGGTAGGCTTCCAGCGTCGCGACGCCAGGGCTTTCGGCGTCGCTACGCCAGCTTCTGTCGACGTGGCATGCTCTGGTTCGTCTGTTTGCAAATTCTGGATAAGCTGATAAGGTGACACGTGGCGAGGTGGTTGGGCTTCAATTATTGTGACACGTGGCGGCTTCTGATTGGTCGATGAGATTCTTATCCGCCACGTGTCAGATAAGGATTAAATACTCAATGATTGATGCTGACATGGCGGTGACCTGGCGACACGTGAGAAAGAGACTGTCGGCACCGTAGGATTGCGACACGTGGCACTTCCTGATTGGCTGATGATGATGTGGCGGTGAGGTGGCAGTTTGACTTGGTCAATCTAATGATGTGGCTGATGACGTGGCAATGACGTGGAGTGACACGTGGCGATGGCGACTGTCGGCACCGTAGGATACTGACACGTGGCACGACGCATGTTAGCAGATTGGCTGTGATGGTGACATATGGCACGGCGCACGTTAGCAATGTCAAACTTTTCTCAGATTCTGATTTGTGGACCCAGCGCACGTTAGCACTGTTCGGCGCACGTTAGGCGTCGCGACGCTGAAGGTCTTGGCGTTGCGACGCGGGAAATTACCAAAATGCCATTTTCGTCTAATTTTCACTGTTTTGGCCCAAATCACCTCCAGAATGTCCTAAAACTTTATTTATCTACAAAATAACACAAAACACATCAAAATATTCACAAAAATCAAGAAACTATACAAAATATTAGGTTAAATGAGTGGGAAATAGTGATAGATTTACCACTCATTACACCCTTAAATCTAACATTTTGCTAGTCCTCGAGCAAAACACAAAATAACATAAATAAATTAACTAAGCCACTTTCGTAGGGATCACGGTTGCATTTAGCGTATGCAACAAGCCTTTAAACCCCTAGGTGTCCCTAGTGGACGGGTTGAAGTCTCGTGAGGGTTTACATCAATGATACCCACAAACATTTTACAAAAGTAAAAAGGTAGTAAAACTAATGCACACAAAAGCAAAAAGACAAGCGAAAAGAGAATAAAGATGTTAGTGACTAATCAGGTGAAACTTCTACTCCAAGTTACTAGTTGTTTTGTTTTATTCTAAATTACTGAATAAGTAAATTCTCCGATTATTTTTACCATTCTTCATATACACAGCCAACAAAATATTAAACAACTCATTTTTGCCCACAACAGTCATAAGTGCAGTTGATAAGAGAGTAATATTTCTGTCCTAAAGTTATACCAGATTTCACACCTTTTTGTAGCAATGGAATAATTTTTTTCTCATATTTCTGATTTTTTCTTTGATTTTTTTTTCTATTTTTTATTTATATACAATATCTTTCATCTATGTAGCGAGTGTTGGGTCGGTGGCTCCCAAACCAATTGGCTTTAGGGCACCAGGTGTTAAGACACCCCTAGGGACTTAATTACTCAGACTTTATATATATATATTTTTGCAGCATCTTCAATCCATGTAACGAGCTTTGGGCTAGTGACTCCCAAACCAGTTGGCTTTAGGGCACTAGATGTTAAAACACCCTTACAGACATAATAACTCGGATCTCAGATTTTTTTTTTTTATACTCCACTGCTTTTTGAGATGTTTCCTCCAATTAAACTAGAGCACTGAATATTACAAACTTTTCAATTTTAGCTCATGTCCGTATGTTACTATATATGTTGATAATATCTGTCAACTGAGCATATGAAGATCCATTTTAGTCCGTTTTATGGAGAATTCACAAATTAAATAATTCAAAATGAAATAAACAAAAATTAACTTGTTTCGAAATAGGTTTGAGATACGTCTCAGGAGTGGAAACTCCTTACTCGGCTATCTTTTACCAATTTCACCTTTTTAGTCAAATAACAATGCAAAATATTTTTGTAATTTTTGAAAATTTTCCAATTTTCTTTGTATTTTTCGAAAAATTTTGGACTAAGAATAAAAATAACACACAAACTAAAAATAAGGTACTGATCAACTAATTCTCTCCCCCAAACCTAAATGAGACATTGTCCCCAATGTCTTAAACAGTAAAAAGAGAGTTAAGAAGGTCGTACTTGGTTAGCTAAAAATCTACAGGAAATTAAAGGTTAAGATCCAGATTAATCCTACGCCTCTTACCACGATCGTCCTCAGACCAATTTAACTTTGAAATAATAGGGTCAACTCGTGGTTCATAGGCTATGAGTTGGTCTATTAGATCCGGAGCAGTTCTGGCAGTAAAGAGGAGTTCTTTCAAAGGTTTTGACACGAACCCATTTCTCCGAGCATCATCAAGAAACACACAAAGAAAATCATAAAATCCATCAACGTTGAGCAATCCAATTGGTTTCTGGTGTATGTTCAGGTTCGCCCAAGATAATACTATAAATATTTCCTCCAATGTACCCAAGTCACCTGGCAAAGCAATAAAAACATCAGCACGGTTAATCATTTCTACCAAACGTTTAGACATACCTGGCACGATCAGTTTCTCTCCGTTTGATGGTTCAATAAGATTTTCCTCTGCCAAGGGTTTTGGGATGATTCCCAAAACGTGACTGCCTCCTTCCTATACGGCCTTTGAAACGATCCCTATAAGTCCATGATTTCCTCCGCCATATATTAAGTGCATATTCCTTGCAGCTAAGACTCGACCCAATTCTTGTGTTGCTTCTATGTATTATGGCTTAGTACCAACACTACTACCGCAGAACACACAGATGTTTTCAACTCGTCTTCTTGAAGTGGCTTCCATGTTTTACTCTGGATGTCTTCAAAAGTGCAATGATGAGTTGAATTTATAATACCTGAAAAGGGTGAGTAAAATAATAGCACTAGTACCTGCCAAATGACAATTATTAGTTAAACAAATCGTGATAGTAAAAAAGGTCTGGATCATGTCGGAGAAAATAAAAGAAAACAACAAAACAAATTACAATTATTAGGAAAAGACAAAGAGATATAATATTTACAAGAAAAGTAGCGGCTTGGTTGACGTCTATGCGTCAGGGACAAGCTTCCCATCCAATTTTCTTATAAATTGGCAAACAGGGTCTTTTTGAGTCAGATTCCCGAGACTTAACTGTTGTCTTTCTTTTTGAAATTGTGTATATAATTTGCGAAAGGCTATGTGAACATATCCAATGGGATGCGTCTCAAGAGTTGAAGATATATCATCTAAAGACTCCTTACTCAAGCCATCCCTAATGAATTTAATTTTGTCTTCGCGATTATCAGACACCATTCCTAAAGAACGACAACGAGTATTGCAATTCCATCGTGCACATTTGTAACAAACACCCATTTGCTTAGCTCTACGTTTCTTTGCATATGTGCTTCTTCTAAAACCAGGCAGATGTGAAATAAAAGAGTCAGAAGACTCACCTGCCAATCGGACCCGTGCTTCAATTACCCAACGAATATCATTAGGAACACCTTGGATTGTCAGTAACCTCATCCGTTCCAAGCGAGCTTTGTAGACTTTCATCAGAGATTTTTGATGGAGAGAAGGAAATTGCTTGTGAAGATTTGCGAGAGCTTCTTCCATCTTGAAATGACTTAATCTGCAAAAACTAAACACACAAAATTAAATCACACCAAATCACAATATATACACAAATTGCATGGGTTGCCTCCCTGCTAGCGCTAAGTTTAAAGTCGTCAGCTAGACTTTTACTTCTCGAACGTTAGGCTGGATCTGAAAGTGTGACACTTTCTTTTTTTCGCTCAAATGATTCTCCCCAGTAGTGTTTGACACGCTGACTGTTAACCTTGAATGTGTTGTTGGTATTGGGATCCAGTAACTCAACAGCTCCATATGGTAAAACCTGAGTGATCACAAATGGTCCAGACCACCTAGATTTCAACTTTCCAGGGAAAACTTTCAACCTCGAGTTGTACAACAACACCTACTGCATTGGTTCCAACTGTCTGTGCACTATTTTTCGGTCATGCCATTTCTTGGTCTTTTCTTTGTACATTCTGGCATTCTCATAAGCCTGTAGGCGAAATTCTTCCAATTCGTTGAGTTGGTGAAGTCGTTTCTCCCCTGCAGCTAGTGAATCAAAATTCAACTTCTTCAGTGCCCAGTACATCTTGTGTTCAAGCTCAACTGGCAGATGGCATGGTTTCCCAAACACCAATCAATATGGGGACATACCAATGGGTGTCTTGTAAGCTGTTCGGTAGGCCCATAATGCATCATCTAATTTTGTTGACCAGTCCCTCCTTGTTGATCCAACGGTTCTTTCTAGGATTCTTTTGATTTCCCTGTTTGAAACCTCAACCTGTCCATTTGACTGTGGATGGTAAGCCGTGGCAACCTTGTGAGTAACTCCGTATTTGGATAGGAGTGCATCGAAGTATCTATTGCAAAAATGAGAGCCACCATCATTGATGATTGCATGAGGTGTTCCGAACCGAGTGAAAATGTTCTTTTTCAGGAATTTGATCACAACTTTTGAATCATTGGATGGTAGTGCAATTGCTTCAACCCATTTGGAGACGTAGTCTACAGAAACCAGGATGTACAGGTTTCCGAATGATGGAACAAAGGGTCCCATGAAATCAATACCCCATACATCGAATATTTCCACTTCTAGAATTTTTTGCAACGGTCCTTCGTTTCTCCTGGAAATATTTCCCATTCTCTGGCACCTGTCACATTGAAAAGCAAAAAGATAAGCATCCTTAAAAAGAGTGGGCTAGAACAAACCTGATTGTAGGACTTTGGCTGCAGTTTTGTTTCCGTTGAAGTGTCCGCCATATGGTGATGAATGACAGTGCTGCAAAACACTGTTGATTTCCTCATGTGGAACACATCGTCTCAGTAGTTGATCAGCACACCGTTTGAACAGGTACAGCTCGTCCCAGACATAGTGCTTGACTTCTTTGAAGAACTTCTTCCGTTGCTGAGTTGTCCATTCCAACGGCCATTTTCTTGACACAATGTAGTTGACATAGTCAGCATACCAAGGGACTTCCTGTTGTTTTATGGCAAAAAGCTATTCATCTGGAAAATTTTCTTTGATTGATAGATCTTTGTTAGCTGTTTCTCCATTCTCGAGCCTCGATAGATGATCTGCCACATGATTCTCTGTTCCTTTCCTATCTCTAATTTCCACGTCAAATTCTTGCAGAAGAAGTATCCAACGGATCAATCTAGGTTTGGCATCTTTCTTCGTGATCAGATATTTGATTGCCGAATGATCTGTGTAGACCACCACTTTGGGACCCAACAGATAAGAGCGGAATTTGTCAAAAGCGTACACAACTGCGAGCAACTCCTTTTCGGTGGTTGTGTAGTTGAGTTGAGCTTCATTTAAAGTTCTGCTGGAGTAATAAATGGTGTGGAAAATCTTTGCTTTACATTGTCCCAAAACTGCACCTACAACAAAATCACTAGCATCGCACATCACTTCAAATGGAAGGGTCCAATCTGGTGCTACAATGATGGGGGCGGATACCAGCTTCTGTTTTAAGATTCAAAAGCTTCCTGGAATTCTTTGGTGAAGTTGAAAGGCACGTCATTCTCCAGAAGATTGCAAAGAGGTTTTGCAATTTTGGAAAAGTCTTTGATAAATCTCCTGTAAAAACCTGCATGTCCAAGAAAACTTCGAATACCTTTAACTGATGATGGTGGAGGTAGTTTTTCAATTGTCTCTATCTTTGCTTTGTCTACCTCAATCCCATTTTGTGAGATCCGGTGTCCAAGAACAATGCCTTCTTGCACCATGAAGTGGCATTTCTCCCAGTTAAGTACCAGGTTTGTATCTTCGCACCTTTGTAACACCTGTTCCAAATTTTGCAAACAATGATAAAAAGAATCTCCAAATACAGAAAAGTCATCCATGAAAACCTCCATACTCTGCTCCAACATGTCTGAGAAAATGGCCATCATGCAACGCTGAAATGTGGCAGGGGCATTACATAGTCCAAATGGCATCCTGCGGAAAGCAAAAGTACCATAAGGACATGTAAATGTGGTTTTCTCCTGATATTCTGGGGCGATGGCAATCTGATTGTATCCTGAATATCCGTCCAGAAAGTAATAGAACTCATGTACTGCCAGTCTGTCTTACATCTGGTCAATGAATGGTAGCGGAAAATGGTCCTGTCTCGTGGCTTTGTTCAGTTTCCTGTAGTCCATGCATACTCTCCATCCAGTCACTGTTCTTGTTGGAATAAATTCGTTCTTTTCATTAGTGACTACAATAATTCCTCATTTCTTCGGCACACACTGCATAGGACTCACCCAACTACTGTCTGAGATAGGGTAAATGATGCCAATGGCTTTTTTGTGCTCTTGTAACACTCTAAGCAACTTTTCTTCCTACTCTAATGTTAGTGAAGAAGAAATAATAACAGGTAATTCAGAAGAGTTTCCAAGAAATGCATACCTGAGATGGCTCGGAAGTAACTTCAGCTCCAACTGTGGTGGTTCTTCAATCGAAGGCTTGATTCGATCTTTCTTTGGCAGTTCCAAACTTTCAACTGGTGGTGTTGCTTTGAATCGGAATGGTTTGTCAAGGTAGTTGATACATTCCAGGATTTCAGCATCTAGCTCATTGTCAGTCATGTTGGTGATACAAGCTTCAAGTGTATCTGTGGGATTTGGCTCAGTATTTTGAACGATACTTTCAACAACATCAACTCTGAAGCATTCTTCTTCCTTTTCATCACTCGGGAATTTCATGGCTTTGAAAACATTAAAGGTCACTTCTTAGTGCTGCACTTTCATGGTCAGTTCTCCTTTTTGCACATCAATCACAGTTTTACCTGTAGCCAAAAATGGTCTCCCAAGAATGATATGTATTTCTTTGTCTCCTTCCATGTCAAGAATGATGAAATCTGCTGGGAGAATTATCTTGTCTACTTTCACCAGCACATCTTCAACAACACCTATTGGAAATGCGAGTGTTCGGTCAGCAAGTTGCAATGAAACTGAGGTAGGCATTGCTTCTCCAATCTGCAGTTTCCTGTAAATAGAAAAATACATCAAGTTAACACTAGCACCTAAATCACATAAAGCCTTACCGATATAATGTTCTCCAATGGTGTATGAAAATGTGAAACTGCCAGGATCTTTCAACTTCGGGGGAAGTTTCCTCTGAATAATGGCGCTGCATTCTTCCGTTAATGCTACTGTTTCGTAGTCTCCCAATCTCCATTTTCGTGAAAGAATGTCTTTCATGAATTTGACATAACTGGGCATTTCTTCCAAGGCTTCTGCAAATGGGATGTTGATGTGCAGCTTTTTGAAAACCTCCAGGAATCGAGCAAACTGCTTGTCCAATTTGTTTTTCTGAAGACGCTGAGGAAAATGTGGAGGTGGAGTGATCTGTTCTTTTTCCTTTGCTTCTTTTTCCTCCATCTGTTGTTTTGTTTCTTTTGGAACTTCCTCAGCAGTTGTTTTGGCTCCAACATCTTTGTTGATTTCAGTACCGCTTTTTAAAGTAATGGCTTGACATTGCTCCTTCCCTCGGTTCCTTGGATTGGGTTCTGTGTTACTGGGAAGATTACCTGGTGGTCTGTAACTCTGAGCATTGGCCAGTTGTCCGATTTGATTCTCCAGTACTTTGATGGAAGCTGATTGGCTCTGAAAGATAGCATCATATTGTTTTAACTGAGCCAGCACTTCTGCTATTCCTGGTTCATTTGCCTGCTCATGGCCTTTGTTCTGTTGCTGGAATCCAGGTGGTGGATAGTTCCGCTGTTGGCCTGAATTGTTGCTCCATGAAAAATTAGGATGATTCCTCCACCCTGGGTTGTAGGTGTTGGAATATGGATTGTTCCCCTGTCTGTTGAAATTGTTGACAAAATTCACCGTTTCTTCAAGTTGGTTCGACTCTGGTGTTCCTCCATATGGTGAACTTGTGGATCCAGTGGTAAGAGTTTCCATGAATTTGCATATCTGATCTAGCTTGGTGTTGACTGCTGTATTGGCTCCACTTTCATAAATTCCTGTAATTCTTTGGATCATGCTTCTTTCTGTTGGCCACAAGGAATTGTTGTTGGCCATTTCTTTGATTAGTTCCCAGGCTTGATCTTCTCATTTTGCCATTAAAGCTCCTCCAGCAGCAGCATCGATTGTGGTTCTCATTATTCCAGAAAGCCCATTATAGAATGTTTGGACTTGAAGCCATTTTGGAATCTCATTGTGAGGACATTTCCGGAGTAAATCTTTGTACCTTTCCCAAGCTTCGCAGAGGGATTCCGAATTTTGTTATACAAAGGATGTGATGTCATTCCTCAGTTTTCCGATTCTGGCTGGTGGAAAGTACTTTGCAAGAAATTTGGTGGCTAAAGTGTTCCAAGTTGTGATAGAACTTACTGGTAGTGAATGTAGCCAATCTTTAGCTCTGTCCTTTAAGGAATATGGAAAAACTCGCAGTCTGATTGCTTCTTCCGCTTCTCGGTTGTAATTAAAAGTGCCGCAAACTTCCAGGAAGTTGCTGATGTGGGAATTAGGATCTTCAGTTGCATTCCCCCCGAATTGAACTGAGTGCTGAATCATCTGAATGGATGTTTTGATGTCACACGCATTTGCTGGTAAGGGAGGAAGTACAATACAGGAAATGAGTATGTCAACCACCGGAATGGTTCTGTCTCGAATGGGAATTGGTGGTGCAACGTTCAAAGGTTCAGGTTCCATGTTGACTAAAGCTTCTTGGCCTTCTCGCCTTTCCCTTCTCAACTGTCTGACGGTTCTTTCAATTTCCGGGTCAAGCGGTCGGAGTTCAAAGCTTCTAGTTCGTCTCATGAAGTTTCTGAGAACCTGAAACACAAGAAAACAAAAACAATAAGTAAAAAGAAATTAGATACAAGTAACGTATCTAACCCCTAAACTAATAGTAAAAGATAAATAAGTCCCCGGCAACGGCGCCAAAAACTTGACCGGCGTAAACACACACGTAAAACGCAAGCGCACGTATCGTTCAAGTAGTATAAAAATATCGATCCCACGAGGACTTAATATCTAAACTATTAATTATATGAGGTCAAATAATTACTAATATCTAACAAGTTGTTTGATTGATTTGAAATGGTGACAATTCTAAATTTAAAAACAAGTAAATAAAATTGTTCGAAAGTAGGTTTTAAGAAAATTCAATATTAAAAACTATCTAGGGTTGTGATTTCTTCCAATATCATTTTAAAGATGAAGTGGTTATCTTAAAGTTGGATAATATATTGATTTATTAACCTGGAACACTAAATTATGTGTAAGCCTCTGTCGATGGTCAGACACAAATACCCAGTTTAACCCAATTGAACCATATGTCTATGTGAACCAAATTATCTGGATTCATTAAGTTTAAGTTCCAATTATGACTACCCCCGCCCGACAGGTATATTCCTATCCTGTAAGGAAATCTATTAAAGGGTTATCTATCCTCAAGGAAGATCGTGGGCTATTGAGTCTAAGGCTGAAACCTAAAATCCCTATGTCTAGTTCATTTTAGATTTACCAGATCAATTTTATTAATGGCCAGTTAATGAAAAAGCATTAAGATTAAGACTCAATAAATAAATCTTTATATTACCCAAGCTATAATCTAACCCCTTATAAAACGATGATATTAAAAGTCATCACAACCCCAGATAACTAATTTAGTTACAACACATAACTAGGGCTAGTAAAAACTTGAAAATAAAAGACATAAAGTAAAAATGCGGTAAAGTAAATACTGAAAAGTAAATTACAATAAAATAAAATGCTAAGGTAAAAGGAATTACTTTTACTACTACTAATTTAGATATCTCGCATAATATAATATATAAACTTGTGATAACATTACCAACCAGCCATATAGGCGGTATCCTGATTAAGTCAAATTAAGTCCAACCAGCCATTAACGCGGTAAAAAGATTTATCCATGAACCTGCCATATAGGCGGTAAGAAAGTTTAATTACCAACCGACCAATCTGGCGGTATCCTTTTTCAGTCAATATTTTAAATAGTGAACATATTATATTTAAGGGAGATTAATCTAAATAGCAATAGTAAAAGAATTACCTTTCACCCTAGCTGGGGAAGTTACCTCCTCATGGTGAATAGTAAAAACTGTAAAAAAAAGTAAAGAAAGTAAAGTACTATTATTACAGAACGTAATTAAAATTAATTACAAAACTAAAATTAAAAGAAACTTAGAGAGAGAAGAACTCTCTATTTACATCAAAGAAAAGAGAGAGAATGGTACAACTAAAACTGAAATTTGAAGCTCTATTTATAGGCCCTGGTAGGCTTCCAGCGTCGGGACGCCAGGGCCTTCGGCGTCGCTACGCCAGCTTCTGTCGACGTGGCACGCTCTGGTTCGTCTGTTTGCAAATTCTGGATAAGCTGATAAGGTGACACGTGGCGAGGTGGTTGGGCTTCAATTATTGTGACACGTGGCGGCTTCTGATTGGTCGATGAGATTCTTATCCGCCACGTGTCAGATAAGGATTAGATACTCAATGATTGATGCTGACGTGGCGGTGACGTGGCGACACGTGGGAAAGAGACTGTCGGCACCGTAGGATTGTGACACGTGGCACTTACTGATTGGCTGATGATGACGTGGCGGTGAAATGGCAGTTTGAATTAGTCAATCTGGTGATGTGGCTGATGACGTGGCAATGACGTGGAGTGACACGTGGCGATGGCGACTGTCGGCACCGTAGGATGCTGACACATGGCACGGCGCATGTTAGCAGATTGGCTGTGATGGTGACATATAGCACGGCGCACGTTAGCAAAGTCAAAATTTTCTCAGATTCTGATTTGTGGACCCGGCGCACGTTAGCACTGTTCGGCGCACGTTAGGCGTCGCGATGCGGGAAATTACCAAAATGCCATTTTCGTCTAATTTTCACTGTTTTGGCCCAAATCACCTCCAGAATGTCCTAAAACTTTATTTATCTACAAAATAACACAAAACACATCAAAATTTTCACAAAACTCAAGAAACTATACAAAATATTAGGTTAAATGAGTGGGAAATAGTGATAGATTTACCACTCATCACATACATCGAACGCATCTCATGCATCTCATGCATCTCATGCATACACGCATCATGTTAACCCTGTGTCTTAAAAGCCATCATAGATATTCGTTGGGTTATAGAAGAAAGAAAGATTTGTCAAAAAACGTTTAACAAACATGGATATCGGGGAAAAGGAAACCGAGGGACAAAAAACTTTACAGCAAGGATAGAAAGACCATTGTGAAAAAATAAAACAGGGAAAAAAAAAGAAAAAAAAAGAAAAAAAAAGAAAAAAAAAAAGAAAAGAAAAATTGTTTGTTCTTAGTCCCTAATAGTTAGGCATAAGTCCAATGATGAAATCGTTTGCTTTAGGGTGAAATCTTAGAAACGATAAACTCTTGATGTGCTTTTATCTGAAACTTTGAGTGATTGATCTATGTTAGACTCGTAAGCACTTCACTATAGGTTCTTAGCGGTGAAAACCTGAGTAGTTGGCAAGGTGACTAGTTGAAGAAATTGTAGGTTGGTGAATGATCGTTTGCTTAGATGTCTATCTTGATTTGCTTATGTTATGATGTGTGGTATGGTTGAAAATGAATGAAAAGTCTCTAAAGAAAAAAATTGAACCACCTATAACCAATAAGCGTGAAGCTACCCATGGGCGAGTATTAGGAACACCATGAGGAGAAATGCTACCTTAAAGGGTATGTGTGTTGAAAAAAAAAGAGAAAAAGAAAAGAGAAAAAGAAAAGAAAAGAAAAAAGAAGTTCAAAATGAAAAGAAAAAAAGAAAGAGACAAAAGAGAAAGAAAACCATACCACATGGAGCACATAAAAGCAACTGCAGGCATAATTGAGACATCTAGGTTGGTTTGACCCATCGATCCCAATTTTTTGACGAAATCATTGAGTTGGCTCACCTGGGGATGAATCTGCAAAGGAACCTTTGCACACACACACTTTGAGTCTGGCTTAGATCATTTATTCAAAGACTTGGATTTGAGTTGCGTTGAATGTTTTGAAGGTTCTCTGGTTTCATTATTGAGCATTCTTTGAGGGCAATAATATGTGTAACTATTGGGACTATTTCGTAGAATTTGATATAGTATGATGATATGGAATGCCCCATCACGTGGTTCACCTTGACCTATTACAAGCAGCGAAGAGCAGAAAGCTAAATCAAGACTGGGGGCGACCAGTCTACCACCCCACAAATAAGGGAAACAACGAGATCTTGAGCCATGAGACAAAAGGAAACCAACCAATCACCAGAAGAGAACTGGCATAAGGAAATTGCAAGCAGACCTAGGGGGCGACCAAAGACTTTTGTAGGCAAGAAGCACCGAAGAGCACAAGGAAGACCTAACCCATCGGAATAAGAAACACATTCATGCATGCATGCATACACGTCATATACACACAATCTTTGTCTTGTTTTTGTTCATAGGTTTTAAAGAAAAGGAGAAAGCGGCAAATGCAAGCCAACCAGAAACAGCAACATAGCATCATAAGTTTCGGGAATGAATCTCAGGGCCGAGGCCCACACTATTAGCAGTTTGGGGAATGAATCCTAGGGTCGAGGCCCACATCATCAGAGTTTTGGAATGAATCCGGGAATGAATCCCAAGGTCGAGGCCCACATCGTCAGAGTTTTGGAATGAATCCCAGGGTCGAGGCCCACATTGTCAGAGTTTTGGAATGAATCCCAGGGTCGAGGCCCACATCGTCAGAGTTTTGGAATGAATCCCAAGGTCGAGGCCCAAATCATCAGAGTTTTGGAATGAATCCGGGAATGAATCATAGGGTCGAGGCCCACATCGTCAGAGTTTTGGAATAAATCCGGGAATAAATCCCAGGGTCGAGGCCCACATCGTCAGAGTTTTGGAATGAATCCTAGAATGAATCCCAGGGGGCGAAGCCCGCATTATCAGCAGTTTTTGGGAATGAATCCCAGGGGGTGAAGCCCGCATTATCAGCAGTCTTCGAGAATAAATCCCAGGGTCGAGGCCCACATCAGCATCAGTTTGGGGATGAGTCCCAAGGCCGAGGCCCACATCAGCATCAGTTTGGGGCGAGGCCCACATCGGTATCAGTCTGGGGGCGAGGCCCATATCAGTATCAGTTTGGGACGAGGCCCACATCAGACATCAGTATCAGTCTGGGGGCGAGGCCCACATCAGTATCAGTTGGGGGCGAGTCCCACATCAGTATCAGTCTGGGGGCGAGGCTCACATCAGTATCAGTTTAGGGGCGAGACCCACATCAGCATCAGTTTGGGGCGAGGCCCACATCAGTATCAGTCTCGGGGCGAGGCCCACATCAGTATCAGTTTGGGGCGAGGCCTATATCAATATCAGTCTAGGGGCGAGGCCCACATCAGTATCAGTCTGGGGGCGAGGCCCACATTAGTATCAGTCTGGAGGTGAGGCCCACATCAGTATCAGTTTGGGGCGAGGCCCACATCAGCATCAGTTTGGGGGCGAGGCCCACATTAGTATCAGTTTTGAGGGCGAGGCCCACATCAGTACCAGTTTAGGGTCGATGACCCACCACATCATCAGTTTGAGGGCGAGGCCCACATTGTCAGCGGTATTGGAATGCGTCCCAGGGTCGAGGGCCCCCATTATCGGTTGCAGTTTCGGGATACGTCCCAAGGTCGAGGGCCCACTGCATCATCAGTTGTAGTTCCGGGATGCGTCCAGGGTCGAGGACCCACTACATCATCAATTTGAGGGTGAGACCCACATTGTCAGCGGTATCGGGATGCGTCTCAGGGTCGAGGTGCCCCCGTTGTCGGTTGCAGTTTCGGGATGTGTCCCAGGGTCGAGGGCCCACTGCATCATCAGTTGTAGTTCCGGGATGCGTCCCAGGGTTGAGGACCCACTACATCATCAGTTTGAGAGCGAGACCCACATTGTCAGCGGTATTGGGATACGTCTCAGGGTCGAGGTGCCCCCATTGTCGGTTACAGTTTCGGGATGCGTCCCAGGGTCGAGGGCCCACTGCATCATCAGTTGTAGTTCCGGGATGCGTCCCAAGGTCAAAGACCCACTACATCATTAGTTTTGGGATGTGTCCCAAGGTCGAGGGCCCACTGCATCATCATCAACTCGGTTCGAAGCAGCATGCAAGTATGGTGGCAGCTGGCGAGCCAGATAAGTAAAACTGCATTGCATAACTTTGATATGATTGTCACTATTACACACTGCACAAGTCCCATCAAAGTGGGGGCGACTGTAGGCACTGCATTTTTGCATATAAGTCCAATGATGAGTCTCGTATGGAGACACTACCTCCTTAAGTTGTGGAAGCCGCGGGAAACGGACGTCAGAAGGGAAGAGTCAAGAATTGACATTTTGTTGGATTTAATTCGCTGGATTAGCTTCGGGTTCGCTTGTTGGACCTCTGTTTCAAAACACATCCTTAGCCCAAACCCCCACAAGACACACACCAAGCCCACCAAATGGACCAAGCCCACACGCCCAAAACCCTAAGGTACACGCCAATAGCCTCCCAAATTAACCAAATCACACATTAAACACATGCATAAATCAAGCCAAATCCCCTTCCTAAATTAAAGAAATCCCATGGATCCCTTGCCTAATTAAATCAAATCATATCCCTAACTAAAAGAGAAGAAATCGAATTAAATCAAATCACTTCCCTAATTAAAAGATTTTTCCTTATCACATACTAATTAAAAATATCTCCCATTAATGCACAAATCCTTTTCCTTCTCAAACAAGGATAGCCCCCATCCCTTTGCCTATAAAAAGAACCCTTCACCAACACATTAAACCCCTGGCTCATTCTCACGAGAACACAAAGTAACCTAGAGCATTCACGGCCACACAAGACAAAAAAGAAAACAAAAAACCATAGCCCATTCTCTCACTGCTCACGCCTTTCTCTCTCCCATAAAACCACACGGCATTTCACCTAAAAGAAAAACCCTGGATGCCTTCGAACTACCCCATCACGCCCCCTCAAGCAAGCAGCAGCCACAAACCTAGCCGACCCTAAACCTAATCTTTCTCTACTCTTCACCGTGACAACATGCACAAACCAACGTGATAACCAGACTCAAAGCGTCCCTCACTCTCCCTTCTCTCCATGCACAGCAGCCCACCAAACCTAGCAGTCCACCGATCAAAACAAACACACATACAAAACCCTAAACAAATCTAAATACTTCATTGACCATTGCCCACAAATTACCCACTCACGCAAACAGCAAACCCTTCACACATAAGCATACGCCACTCACCTCACAAATCAGACACATCCTCACGTTACTACCCTCATTCAACACGTCCTCAGCCCCCTCACAAATCAAAGAGATAGAAACCCTAGCCTCCACTCTCGGAAAATCAGCCCTTACGCCTCTCTCTCATCACCTCTCATCCGTCACGTAACACAACCACAACCCTAGTGACTCTCTCGGCAAACTGCCATCAAACCAGCAACCCTAATCACGTCACGTAAAAAAACCTTCACTGTCCAGCCCCAAAACTGCCGAGAATAACCCTCCCTGCACTGCATCTTTTGACCGCATGAATAGATCAATAAACTGTCCAGTTTGCCGCATATTTAGCCCCTGAAAACACCTCCAAACAGTCCCAAAACTGCACTAAAAATAGTCAAGAAACTCCCCCAAAAACGATCAAAAATCCGCAGCCCCCAAACCCTCTAAAACCGCAAAAACATTGGCCTAAATTAACAAAAAATAGTGACCAGAAAATACAGCCAAAATAGCAGCGAAACAGAGTGAAAACAGCAGCAGCCCAAACAGTGAAACATCGAGGAAAATCGTTGAACCAGTGAACCAGATGAGTTGCGGAGCATCAACCCTTTCGACGGCCGTATAATGCGCTTTTGAGAGACGACAAAAGAGGTTAGACCTGAGGGCACCTTTTTATTTATTATCTTTCGTTTTTATTTATTTTAATACTTTATTTCGCATGAATGTTATGGATTGATGCATGATGTGAATTCCGGATGAACGAAATGTGTGTTCTCTTTTGTGGTATATCAGATGGAAACTCATACGTAAATTCCACAGCCGATTCCGAATGGACGGTATTGCGGTTTGCACTCGGGATACAATGCCATGTACTACTTAAGAGACCCACGTATTTTGTTTAATCCAATCTTGTATTTGAGCATGATGTAGTTAGTAGATTATTTACTTATTTAGCATGATTTAATCTAGTAGGTTATTTATTTATCTAAGCATGATTTAGTCTAGAATATTTTTTAGTTTTAAGTATGACTATATTATTTCTTTATGCATGATTTAATACTTTGATTTTACATTAGGAATTTAGTTTACGTTTTGTTTGAGTAGTTATTTATTTGTTCTTTGTGCTTGATGATTCGACATGCTCGTTGTGTGATATCATATGCTTGCCGTTATAATGATTTATTTTTAAAGCATGCGAACTTAGTCATATGATTTATTTTGATGAATGCGGACTAGATCTAAGTTACCTTTGAGCATACATGTTGAGTAGATTCAGTTAGTTTATTGCACAAATCATATCATTACATGTGACATAAGTAAGAGACCATTCCGAACCCAACGGTTTGAGGTCTTCCCTTGCGAGGGGTGGGTGCGACCTTAAATCACATTTTCTCGGTTCACACCGGGTGGCGACTCCATGTTATTTCTCCGGTTTAGTTCCCTCGTGGGCTACTCCGTACTCCCAACTAGGCCGCGAGCCTAGAACAACGTCGTCAATTTATGTGTCCTACACCTCCATTCTCATGTCACCACATGGACGATCCCGGATCAAGGTCTCCATATATTTATATAATAGACTGCAGCTATAGATAAGCCACAAATAAATTACCCGCTTTGTTTGCTCTATATGGACTATTTTAGATAACTAACTTCAGATTTAAATCCTTTTATGTATGACACTCATACACTAAGTCTGAAGACACATAAGTAACCAAGAGAAAACTGGATAATTTACAATATGTGATTTAAACCAAAATAATTGATAAATGAACAATGTATATTTTATTTTAAACAAATAATTCCGTTTACACATTACATGAAGCTCTAGGGTATATATACCAACAATCTCCCACTTGCATTAGAGTAAATGAGACATGTCACATAATCCTAAGCCCTCTAGGTGACCTTCAAACACTTTAGCCGATAAGGTATTTGTAAAAGGATCATCAATGTTCTCTGCGGATGCAATCTTCATGACAGAAACGTCTCATCTCTGCATTATCTCCCTAATGAGATGATATTTTCTCTCTATATGTTTTCCCCTTTTGTGGCTTCTTGGTTCTTTGGAGTTCGCCACTGTACCACTATTATCACAATAAAGTGTGAGTGCTTTATCCATATCTAGAACGACTTTCAGATTTTCCAAGAATTTCTAGAGCCAGACTGTTTCCTTAGCTGCTTCGTAAACTGCTACATACTCAGCCTTCATAGTGGAGTTAGCAATACAAGATTGCTTTATGCTCATCCACACAATAGCCCCACCACATAGGGTAAACACTGATCCAGATGTTGATTTTCTAGATTCGACATCCGTATGAAAATCAGAGTCTGTATATCCCATGAGGATCATATCCTCACCAGAATACACAATCATATAATTTCTCGTTCTCTTAAGATACTTGAGAATGTGTTTCACAACTACCCAATGATCTAATTATGGGTTAGACTAAAACCTACCGACTACTGCCACTGTAAAACAGATGTTCGGCCTCGTGCATAACATAACATACATGAGACTACCAACTGCTGAGGCATATGGGATATGTCTCATTTCCTCAACTCATTGAGGTGTTTTAAGAGACTATGGGTGAGCAACGGTTCCGGGTCTACCCGGAACCGATTGGAACCGGACCGGAAATCCGGGTTTGGAACCGGAATCGGTTGTAACCGGTCCGGTTCCGGTTCCAAATATAAAGAACCGGTTGTAACCGGTTCCGGTTCCGGTTCCAGAATAATCGGAACCGGAACCGGACCATAGAACCGGAACCGGAACCGATTAAATGTGAATTTGGAGTTTACTTGAACTTAATTATGAATTTTAAGCTGATTATATCTATGCAAATTTGTTTACTATTTAATTAATTGAATGTTTCATGTATGGCGGTAACGTGGATTATGATTTTAAAATAATTTAATAATTTAAGTTTGGTAGCAATCAAAAGTATTGTTGAATTGTATTTACTAATACTTACAAGTTGATACAATTCTATCCTCTGTTTTTGTAATTAAGAAGCGAAGGATTTCTTCATGTTTCTTCTGTAATGATGATTTACGAAATTGACATGTTTGCTAGCATTATGCAATTTACTATTGTTTTACCTGTTATATTACTATCATAAGCATATATAAAATAACTGATTACAAATAAACAACATAATTCAAAAGGCTGCTGACAAAATGGCACTGGCATAACACATTAAAAATTCAATAAATAACAATTCAAGACTCAAGTTAATAGGGTAATTGGGAACCGGACCGGAACCGAATTGGAACCGAATAATAGGGTACCCTATTTAATTGGGTAGGTTCCGGTTCCACTTATTTAGGAACCGATTTTTTCCGGGTAGGTTCCGGTTCCATGCGGAACCGGAACCGAAATCGGTTTTGCTCACCCCTATAAGAGACTGTTTATTTGAAAAATGAATTCCATGTCGGAAAGGTAAATTACCTTTCTTGGAATTCTTCATCCTAAATTGCACAATGATCTTGTTGATATAGGATGTTTGAGACATAACTAACAGTTGTCTCTTGCAATCCCCAAAAATCTGGATCCCAAGTACATAACTGACCTCTCCCAAATATTTCATTGGAATTGATTAGCTAGATAAGATTTCACGTCCAATAATATTTTTACATAATTCCAATGAATAAAATATTATCGACGTACAAAACGAGAAAACCACTTTTTCGCCAATGACGCACTTTTATATACAAGACTCATCAATGTTTTGCTCAAAATCATAAGACTTGATCGTGGTATCAAATCTTATACTCCAAGATCGAGATGTCTGCTTGAGTCCATAGATGGACATTTGCAGCTTGCAAACCTTTTGCTCTTGACCTTGGGCTACGAACCCCTCTGGTTGTACCATATAGATACACTCATCAAGATTTCCATACAAGAATGTAGTCTGGACGTTCATTTGCCAATCTCATAGTCATAATATGTGGTGATGAAGAGAAGAGTGCAAATGGATTTGAGCATGGCTACTAGTGAGAAAGTCTCATCATAGTCGACTCTCTCCTTCTGGGTGTAACCTTTGGCCACTAGCATAGCCTTGAAGGTCTGCACCTTCCCATCTGCTCCTTTCTTTATCTTGTAGATCCACTTGCAACCTATGGGTTTTACCCCATCAGGTTGGTCTACAAGCTCCCAGACCGAGTTGGAGGTACATTGACTTCATCTCGAGATTCATGGCTTTGAGTTGTTCCTCCTTATCAAAATCATCCATTGCACTATGATTAGTTAATGGATCATTTACATCATCACTGGATGTGACAACTTATGCCTCTCCAACTCCTAGATAGTGATCAGGTTGTTGTACAACCTTCTCACTGCATCCAGGTAGCAAATAATTCTGATATACTGATAAGTTGTATTTATATCACTATTTCACACTCATTTAACTTAATATTTTGTATAGTTTCTCGGGTTTTGTGAATGTTTTGATGTGTTTTGTGTTATTTTGCAGATAAATAAAGTCGGGAAAGCATTGGAAGCAATTTGGGGCCAAAATAGAGAAAAAATGACAAAAGGGCATTTCAGTAATTTTTCAGCGTCGCGACGCCTAAAGTGCGCCGGCCATGCTAACGTGTGCCGAGGGACACGTGTTAGAATCTAAGAAATTGGACTTGCTAACGTGCCCCGAACTTGCTAACGTGCGCCGTGACACGTGTCATCATCCTAATGAATTTATACTAAGCGAATGGCGTATTGCGTACACAATTCCGTTGCCTTAATAATTGCTTTGATTTGCTTTTCTATTTTTTTATTTCCTTTATTTTTTCCGACAAGATCTAAACTTTTTAAATTTTTCACGATTTATTTTAACGTTCATCTAATAATTGTCATTTGGCAGGTACTAGTGCTACTATTACTTACCCATTTTCAGGTTCTATAAAATTCAGCTCTACATTTCTTTCTTCAACACATCCAGATATACATTCAAATAAGAGAAAGAAAATGGAAGCAACTTCACAGCAGCGAGTCAAGTGAATTTGTGTTTTCTGTGGATCCAATTCTGGTAATAAACCAGAATTCATTGAGGCTGCAAAGGAATTGAGGAGAGTCATAGCAGAGAAAAATATGCACCTAGTATATGGCGGTGGCAATCTTGGAATGATGGGAAGCATTTCAAAAGCCGTTCAGGAAGGTGGCGGTCATGTTTTGGGAATCATTCCAAAACCTTTGGCGGACGAAAAATTAATTGGACCAACAAATGGAGATGAACGCATTGTATCAGGTATGTCTGAACAAATCCATGAAATGATCAATACCGCGGATGCGTTTATTGCGTTACCAGGTGGGCTTGGAACGTTTGAAGAAATGTTCACGTAGCATCATGGGCACACTTAAACATTCATCGGAAGCCCATTGGGTTACTTAACATTGAGTATTTCTTCGATTTTCTGTTGGTATTTCTTGCGGAAGCCAAAAGACATGAGTTCGTCACAAAATCTGTTCAAGATATTTTCCTGACTGCTACAAAGGCCGAAGAATTAATTGACCAAATCCTAGCCTTTGAACCAAAACTCGACCCCATTCTTTCCAAGTTGAATTGGTCAGATAGTGATCGTGGTAAGAAGCGTAAATTGGATATAGATCTTAATCGGTAATTTTTCTATATTTCAGCTAACCAGATACTACCTTCTAAACTCTTCTTTTACTGTTTAAGACATTGGGTACAATGTCTCATTTAGGTTTGGGGGTGGGGATTAGTTAATAGTAACTTGTTTTTATTATGTTATTCTTAGTCCAAAATTTTTCGAAAAATACAAAAAAATTGAAATTTTTTCAAAAATTACAAAAATATTTTGTGTTTTTATTTTGACTAAAAATGTGAAATTGGTAAGAGATAGCTGAGTAAGGAATTTCCACTCCTGAGACGTATCTCAAACCTATTTTTCAAATAAGTTAATTTTTTTTTATTTCATTTTAAATTATTTAATTTGTAATTTCTCCATAAAACTAACTATAACGGATCTTCATATGCTCCGTTGGCAGATATTATCAACATGCATGGTAACATACAGACATGAGCTATAATTCAAAAAAAATTGTAATATTCAGTACTATAGTTTAATTGGATGAAACATCTCAAAAAGTGATAGAGTAAAAAAAAAAAATCTGAGGTCCGAGTTATTAAGTCTGTAAGAGTGTTTAACACCTAGTGCCCTAAAGCCAACTGGTTTGGGAGTCACTGGCCCAAAGCTCGCTACATGGATCAAAGATGCTGCAAAAATATATATATCTGAAGTCTGAGTAATTAAGTCTGTAGGGGTGTCTTAACACTTGGTACCCTAAAGCCAACTGGTTTGGGAGCCACCGACCCAACACTCGCTACATAGACAAAATGTATTGTATATAAATAAAAAAAATCAGAAAAAATCCCAAAAATTATTCCATTGCTACAACAAAGTGTGAAATCTGATAGAACTTTAGGACAAAAATATTACTCTCTTATCAACTGCACTTGTGACTGTTGTGGGCAAAAATGAGTTGTTTAATATTTTGTTGGCTGTGTATATAGAGAATGGTAAAAATAATCGGAGAATTTACTTATTCGATAATTTAGAAAGAAACAAAACAATTAGTAACTTGAAGTAGAAGTTTCATCTGATTAGTCACTAACTTCTTTATTCTATTTTCGCTTGTCTTTTTACTTTTGTGTGCATTAGTTTTACTTTCTTTTTACTTTTGTAAAATATTTGTGGGTATCATTGTTGTAAACCCTCACGAGACTACAACTCGTCCACTAGGGACACCGAGGGGTTTAAAGGCTTGTTGCATACGCTAAATGCAACCGTGATCCCTACGAAAGTGGCTTAGTTAAATTTATTATGTTATTGTGTTTTGCTTGAGGACTAGCAAAATGTTAGGGTTGGGGGTGTGATAAGTGGTATTTATATCACTATTTCCCATTCATTTAACTTAATATTTTGTATAGTTTCTCGGGTTTTGTGAATGTTTTGATGTGTTTTGTGTTATTTTGCAGATAAATAAAGTTGGGAAACATTGGAAGCAATTTGGGGCCAAAATAGAGAAAAAATGACAAAAGGGCATTTCGGTAATTTTCCAGCGTCGCGACGCCTAAAGTGCGCCGGCCATGCTAACGTGCGCCGAGGGACACGTGTCAGAATCTGAGAAATTGGACTTGCTAACGTGCGCCGAACTTGCTAACGTGCGCCGTGCCACGTGTCATCATCACAGAAGATCAACTAAAATGCGCCTGATGCCACGTGTCGCAATCCTATTGGACCAAACTATGCGCGTGCCACGTGTCGCCTCCTCATTGGACCGAATCACCGGCGAATCACATGCTGCCACGTGTCAAGCTCTCATTGGACCGATCCTATGCGCGTGCCACGTGTCAGATTCTCATTGGACCGAAAGCTCAGCCAATCACCGTGTGCCACGTGTCGTCTTCTCATTGCACCACCTTCACCGCGTGCCACGTGTCACCACATGATTGTGCCGACAGAATCCGCGTGGTCAACCCGTGTTGACCGAAGACGCGTCTTGGCGTCGCGACGCCAAGTCCTTTGGCGTCGCGACGCCCACTGCCGAATCTGCCTATAAATTCAAGCCTTCACCACTTCATTTAGTGTGCTTTCCTTGGGATTTTTTCCCTGATTTCATAGGAAGCATCTAGTTTTGTAATATTAGAATTATGTATTTTTATTTTTAGTTTTTATTACAGCTTTGTATTTATTTACTTTATGTTTTGTAGTTAAATTTCTGCTGGGGTAAAAGGTGAAACCTTTAATATAATTATCTAGGTAAATCTCACTTAACTATAATTTATAAATTATAATTTAACCAGATTAATTAATGTCAGACTTTATTACCGCCTATATGGTCGGGTTAAATATAAATACTTTACCGCCTATATGGCTGGTGTAGTTGGACTAAATGGATTACCGCCTATATGACTTGTTTTAAATGTTTAACATTATTAATTCCTGAGAAAGCAGAACATAAAATAATTTATATTTTATAATAAGTGAGATTCCTAGATAAGAAATATTAAATGTGGATCCTCTAACCCCATCATTTTATTTTTATTCTAGGAAGTGATGATGAAACACAATATCCACACACTAATAATTGATTTAATTATTTATTGGGTAATTCTTTAGTTTGTTTATTGAGTCTTAAGCTTAATGCTTCTTGTTGTCTGATCACCAATAAGATTGATGTGGTAAACTTAAAATGAACTAGACATAGAGATTTTAGGTTTCAGCCTTAGATTCAATAGCCCACGATCTTCCTTGAGGATAGATAACCCTTTAATAGATTTTCTTACAGGATAGACATATACATGTCGGGCGGGGGTAGCCATAATTGGAACTTAATCTTAATGAATCCGGGTAATTTGGTTGACATAGACATATGGTTCAATTGGGTTATACTGGGTATTTGCGTCTGACCATCGACATAGGCTTTTGCATACTTTCGTGTTCCAGGTTAGCAATCTGATTTATTACACATAGATAAGAGAATCAATTCATCTTTATAATAATATTGTGTGGAGTCACGACCCTAGATCCTTGAGTCTTTTCTTTTATTTTCCTTAGTATTTTCTTTTGAGTCTGTTTTTATTTTATTTTGCAAAACAACATTCACCAACCAAAAACAATCAATTCCATTCTCTCTATAATTAGATACTTGTAAATAAATAGTATCAATAATTAATAACAACAGTAGGAATTAAGTCCTCGTGGGATCGATATTTTTATACTACTTGAACGATACGTGCGCTTGCGTTATACCTGTGTGTTTACGCCGGTCATATACTTGCATCTGATGCTTAGATGTCGAATGTGCTATGCTTCTGTCAACTATTATTGACGATGATGTACTGGTCAAACCAACAAGCAACTCTTCGAGTAACAATTTACTTCGAGGTTTGAACTCCCTCATATAGTCCTCCTCAAGAAATGTAGTGTTTCGACAGAAACACTTTATTATCTTCCAGATTATAAAAACATCTACCCCTAGTCTCCTTAGGATAGCCTATAAATAGGCACACATGAGAACATGACTCCAACTTTATAGTCTAATTCTTCAGCATGTGTGCTGGACACCCCAATATACGGAAATATTGTAGATTAGCTTTAAGACCATTCCACAACTCTAAGGGATTCTTAGAAACAGTCTTAGATGAAATTATATTAAGGATATACATTGCTATTTATAGTGCATATCTCCAGAATGAACTAGGTAGTGAGCTGCAACTAAATATAGATTTTATCATGTCTAGTAGGGTCTGATTTCTCATATCTGCAATACCATTATGTTGTGGTGTTTTCAGGCGCTGTGAACTGTGATATTATCCCATGTTCAACCAAGAATCCTCGAAATCACTATCAAAGTATTCTCCTCCACGATCCGATCGCAGAGTTTTCGTTGTCATAACTAATTGGTTCATAACCTCAGCACGATATTATTTGAACTTTTCAAAGGTATCAGACTTTTTTTGCATTAGGTAAACATACCCATATCTTGAATTATCGTCAATGAAAGTGACAAAGTATTCATAATCATCTCGAGCTCTTATATTCATTGGTCTGCAGACGTCCTAATGTATTAGCTCAAATGGTTAACTGACTCTTATACCTTTTTTAGAAAAAGGTCCTTTGGTCATTTTTCATTCTAGACAAGATTCGCAGACTGGTAAAGTACCAAGCTTTAACTGGTTCAAAACTCCATTCTTTATCAACCTATCTATCCGATCAAGGCTAATATGACCAAATCTAAGATGTCTAAGATATGTGGTGAGCATCGTGAGCAATCTTTTGCCTTTTTTTAGATTTTTCAACATTAAACATTTCAGTATTGAGCAGTGAACTATGTGTTAATGGTTTTAACACATATAAATCTTTTATATTTTATATTTATTGTTATTTATTTTGTTTTCTTTATTTAATTAATTTTCTTTGATATTATTAATTTATTTAACACTATTTATTTATAATAGAAAATGTTCTCTTATAAGTTAATAATAATAATTTTTCAGAGAATAATACATGTAATGATACACAAAAATCGTGTGGTATATACGATCAGCGTATAAATTAGCACATTTGATTTGAGCAAAGAATCCCCATTGGAATGATTATGAATCCTAAAAATAAATACACGAAAATATATAAAACATAAATTCTAATTTATGTTGCCTCCAAAGTCTCTTTCTGGTGCACTTGGTGATACAAATTTATGTTTTTATATATTTTCGTGTATTTTTTTTTATTTATTATTACATGTATTCTTTTTTGAAAAATTATTGTTAACATAAAGAGAACATTTTCTATTATACATAAGTGGACTTAAATAAATTAATAAAAAATCAAAATAATGAAAAAATGAAAAAATAAAATAAATAACAATAATAAAAATATACATAAGATTTATAAATAAAATAAAAAGAATAAATATATAAAACTATTAAATAAGTAAAAAGAGAAAAAAAATATAAATATAAAAAATAAATGAGATAAAAATTAAATAAAATAATTAAATTAAAAAGTAAAATAAGGTAATAAAATAATTAAATTATTTAAAAAAATGGGGTGTTATTATCATTTAATATAGGGGAGAGAGATAATTTCACCCTACTATATAAACATGCAAAAAGAAAATGATTCAAATAACTTTTTTAAAGTGAGAACTTTCAACTTATATTTAAAAATAATATTTATTGTTAAAAAGTTGACAAATCCAAAATCCAGACACAAAAATGGAAGCAATGACTGTCTGAGAATGTGCCAGACTATATGGGCCCCATTTTCCTTTTGGAAACAAGTGAACATGGGAGACTCAATTATTACGAGAAAGATGATATATACATCCAAAATATAATATAATTTTTCTGCACCAGACCCAGTCGGCTATTGCAATTACTCATATTTTTTGGCGTTTCTGTTTTAATTAAATCACATCTTACAAATATAACTGTTTTTAACTAATTCTTTGATTAATTAAATATTCATACTTAATTATTCAATTAAAGGAAATTGGAAAGGAAGTCTCCTCATTTCCTGCCTCACAAGCTGGCCTTCCTAATTCAGTAGAAATTTTACTAGAACGCTTCATTTTTCTCATGTATAATATTTGTTTATTATCTCAATTTACCTAACTTTACACTCATAATAAAAATTACAGTATTTTAATTTTAATTGATATTTATAAGATTTATCATAATTTTCACGACATAATATATGTGGAAATTAATTGTTGTTAATTATTTGGTGTTGTTAAATAACAAAATTAGTAATAATTTCATTTGGAAATTATTAAGTTAATTATTTGGTGTTGTTAAATAACAACAATTAGTAATAATTTCATGTTGGAAATTATTAAGTTAATTATGTGGTGTTGTTAAATAACAACAATTAGTAATGATTTCATTACTAAGTAAACAACAAGATTGTTAATCAAATAATTAAGTAACAACAAGAGTTGTTAAGTGACAACAATTAGTAAAATGTTAAATGGGGAACATATGGTACACCCATGATGGTAACATTTTTGGAAGGGTTAGAAAATGTCATTATGCATCCTAATAATGTGATTAATAGTAATCAATGCATGTGATTACATAGTGACTTGATTTCCCTCCTATAAATAAGACCATTTGCTTATTGAGTTAACAATCAATTAAGTTTGATAAAGAGGTCTCTACAAGCTAAAAGGTATGCAATTGTGTTGTGGTTAGTATAGATTTATTTCAATTAGCATGTAAATAAATCTAGGACTAGTAATACATGTATGGTTAGATCCTAAGAGGACAAACATGTAAATATATTAGGGATTATGTTTCCTAACATTGGTATCAGAGCTTAAATGCATGTATTCTAGTTGGATTACACAAAAATTGCATGAACATGCATGAAATATGTTGAAAATGCTTCTGGTTTTTTGTTTTTCAAAAATGATTTTCTTCCAACTTTGGGCCGTAATAACTCTCTGTAGAAAATTGATAATCGCATGTTCAAATATGTTTTGAAAACTACGTCATGAGATCTTCAATTTGGTATATCATTTGCTTAATTTGGATTAAAATTGAGAAAGATATGGACCCTAGAAGTTGGCTAGATGAATCTGATTTTACCCAGAGAAAAAACACTCCAGAAGAGCCGTACTACATGTCATCCGGTATTTATAAAATCAGACGACAAGTTGTCCGATTGTTGTACGACAAGTCGTACGCTAAGAGCTCCAAGGACGACATGTCGTCCATGTGTAAAACCTAACCGACAAGTCGGTTACACCTATAATTTCAACCGACATGTCATACAGTCACGGAACACGCGGACGACATGTCGTCTGCGCGTGTAACTTGGGAGGGCGCGTGAGAGCGAGTGGGAGCCCTTAGCCGGGGCGTGGAGGCGTGTGTGACACTCCTGTGGCGCGTGGATGGCGCGTGTACATCTGCGTTGGCCCGTGTTGGTCATGTCTGTATCGGTTTGCTTCGGTAATTCCGATCCGTCATGGTTAAATGTCTAATCCTTTTTTTGTATATTGTATTAATCGACCATGATAAATATCTTTGTGATGTTTATTTTAGTCAATGTAACTTTTGTGTTTCATTGTATTGATTTTTTCTTGTATTTGTTGCAGGAAAATCATGGCGATTATTCGAAGAATTGCAAAAATGATTACGACACCCACAGACCAGGAGATGATATTAGACATGTTGATGGAAATGATAAATATCGAATGAGTGAAAGCGATGATATGATTTCGCATATCATCACTTTCAATAACATGTTACAAGGAGTCTATCTGGGCAGGTAATTGGATAGGACAGCCGAATAGATTCAGATTACTGAGAAACACTCTCCCCAAGATATGGCAAAAACAATTTACTCGTATTTGGATATTAGTAAAACGTGAGGAAAAACATGTTCTTATAATAAAGCCATTGAGAGGTTAGCGGTTCAGTATCTACGGCATAAGGCAAATAATAAATTTTTCCTTCGATGTCCCTGAAACGTTGTAAGGATCCTAAATTTGCTATAGGTTTTCCATGGCTGTCCAAGATCAATTACGAGTTACCCAAAGAGTTTGAGGATTCGTATCCAAAAACATATATGAGTTGGGACTCTACAACTGGGAAAAATTATTGTCGTAAAATATTAATTTCTTCATGTTATTTCTGTGTGTAATGATGGTTATTTACGGCATGTAAATATTGTATTTATATATATGAATGTTTCATGTTGAATTTAATTTATGTAATTAAATCAATGATTGTCATGTACAATTGTCGCATGATTAAGATGTTCTAAGAATTTATGTAATTTTTAGAAAATGATTTTACATGATTGATTATGTTGATAATATTTTTACATTGGGTAATTGGATGATGATTGGACACATAGTGGCCTTTTGACTCCAACCCCATTGAAGAATTTTATTAAACATAATTCGTTTCATGATAAAATAAATAAAAGTATTAACAATTGTGCATGAATGTCTGTAGAAACTTTGTGTTTTTAATATGGCTTCCGCAACAAAGAACATTATTGCTGAACTCAACAAGGGTGAGAAACTGAATGGCGATAATTATGAAATTTGGAGCATGAAAATCCAATATGTGCTAGAAGAACAAGAGGTTCTTGAAACTTTGAAAATGAGCATGGATGAACCTGAACAGGGCACTACGGCCCAACACAGGCGAGACCGAGAGGCTTATGAGGCCTGGAAGAAAAAGAATTCCATTGCCCGCATTACGTTGCTGAGCAGTATGGATAATGACCTAATGAAAGAGTTCAGGAAATATGACATAGCTAAGGACATGTGGTCCACACTAGCTGAAAAGTTTGGTAGTACCTCAATAACCAAAATCAGGTCACTGACAATCAAGTTTGACACATACAAGAAACGTCCTGAGTTCACTATGTCAAAACACTTGAGGCAAATGTCAAACATGATTACTGAACTGGTAGATGCTGGACATGTTTTTTCAGATGAACAGAAAGTCCAAGCGGTCATTCGTTCTCTTCCAAATAGCTGGGAGCATATGAAAATGCATTTGACCCACAATGAGAGCATCAAAACATTTGATGATGCCAAACGTCACCTTGAATTAGAAAGCGACCGCCTTGCGGCTGCTAAGTCAAATGCTGAAGTGTATATGACAGAAACTAGCAAACCAGGGGGTTTCAAAAAGAAAAGAAAATTTCATGGTGGTGGGTTCCAGTTCGGAAAAGAATAAAATTCTTCTAAGCCAGAAAAGAAACAGAAAACCAATCAACATGGTAAAGGAAAACGTCCTACCAAAAAGAAAAAAGAAAAACATGGCAAAGGTTAAATGTTTTAACTGTGGTAAGAAATGTCATTTTGCTCGTGACTGCACTGAGCCTAAAAAGGTGAATACCTTTCGTGCATATTTAAATGAAATATGTGTTTCAAGTTCAATCTTTCTAACTGAATCTAATCCTTTGTGGACTGTAGACTCAGGAGCCACAGACCATGTAGCGAAGGATAGAGATGCCTTCGTGGAATTTCGGCGAATTTCACCTGGGGGAAGTGGATATATGTTGGCAACAACTCACGGGTTGAAGTCAAAGGCATAGGAACATGCAAGTTAGTCATGCATGGTGGAAAAACTTTACTACTACATGATGTATTGTTTGCTCCACAAATTCGTCGAAATTTAGTTTCTGTGTTGGTTTTGGTTAATTTAGGTTTCAATTTGAACTTCGATAAATTTGGTGTTGATTTGTACTTAGGTACAATACACTATGGTTTTGGTTATTTTCTGGATGGTTTTATTGTATTAAATATTGAATGTTTTAATCACAATTCCGGTTTTTCGTTTGTTACTTCATCTGTCAGTGATGATAGTGATGTAACTGTGTGGCATGCTAGACTTGGCCACATTGGCCAGCAAAGAATGAACAGATTAGCCAAATAAGGCTTTCTGGGAAATATAGAGAAGGTGGAATTGTCAACCTGTGAATATTGCTTGGCAGGAAAAACTGCGAGAAAACCATTTGGAAAAGGGACTAGAGCAGAATTCCATTACAATTAATTCATTCAGATATCTGTGGTCCAATGAATGTCAGGGCAAGGCATGGAGCATCTTATTTCATCACATTTATAGATGATTTACTCGCTTTGGTTATGTCTATTTGATTGCTCATAAATCCGAAGCATTAGAATGTTTCAAGAAATTTATGAATTTAACAGAAAATCAATTAGACAAGAAAATTAAAGCACTACGCACTGACCGTGGTCGTGAGTACTTATCTGATCAGTTCAGAGAATTATGTGATGAAAAAGGAATTAGTCGTCAGTTGACTACTCCTGCTACTCCTCAACAAAATGGTGTTGCGGAAAGAAGAAATAGAACTCTTCTTGAGATGGTTAGGTCTATGATGGCACAAGCAAATTTGCCTATAACCTATTGGGGTGATGCATTATTAACTGCCACATATGTACTTAACCGAGTGCCATCTAAATCTGTGTTCACCACACCATATGAGTTATGGACAGGTCGTAAACCAGATATTCACTTTCTAAAACCTTGGGGTGTGCGGCTTATGTTCATGTGCGTCACGAACATGGAAAGTTAGGCAATGGAAGAAAAAAAGATGTATTGACAAAATACCCAAAGGAGGAAAAAAGAGTATCTTCATAAGATATTCTGAACAATCAAAAGGATATGTTTGCATAGGTGAACATGAAAGTGGAGGCGTGACAGAATTTGAATCACGAGATATCACATTTTTAGAAAATGATTTTCCTAAGCAGGGAGAGATAGGTCAAGATTTATCTCTATATGAAACTCAAGATCACATGGATCACATGATTGGTGAACACTCGGGTTTACCTAATTCAAGTGGGAGTGATGATGAGAAAATTTGAGAAAACATGATGAATCTGTTTCACATGAATCTCAAAATGATGAATTAGTTTCACACGAGTCTCATTTACGTGATCCGAGTGGGAGTGATGTACATAATCCAAGTGGGAGCAATGTGCACGATCCAAATGGGAATAATATCGAAAGTGAGGAATCAGTTCCACCACTAGAATCCCAATTGCGACGTAGTAATCGTATAGGCATTCCTCGACGTCGTTTCGATATCGAAGGAGAAACCTTTATGATTCTACCTCAAGATGATGAAGAACCTAGAAACATAAGAGAGGCTCTTCAGTGTCCTGCTAAGGAAAAATGGATGAAAGCAATGGAAGAAGAGATGGAGTCAATGAGGTCCAACCAAGTTTGGGAATTGGTTGATCTACCCAAAGGACGTAAAGCTGTTAAGAACAAATGGGTTCTTAAAATAAAGCGTAATGCCGATGGCAATATCGAAAGATATAAAGCACGACTTGTGGCAAAAGGGTATACGCAACATGAAGGAATTGACTACGAAGAGACTTTTTCACCTGTTGTAAGGTTTACCTCAATTCGCTTGATTCTGGCTATAGTAGCAAGTATGGATCTAGAATTACATCAAATGGATGTAAAGACTGCTTTTCTCAATGGAGAACTTGATGAAGAAATCTACATGGAACAACCAGTAGGTTCATAAAAGAAAATGAAAAGGAGAAAGTATGTAGACTTTTAAAGTCTATATATGGTCTCAAGCAATCGTCTAGACAATGGTATATACGATTCCACAATACAATCATTTCGAATGATTTCACAATGATAGATGAGGATCATTGTGTGTACACACAAGAGAGATAAAGATAAGTTCATTATCTTATCTTTGTACGTGGATGATATACTTATAGCCGGAAATGATAAGGAGTTTGTAAAACACATTAAAGAATGGTTATCATCTAACTTCGAGATGAAAGATATGGGTGAAGCTGCATATATTCTTGGGGTTAAGATCTCAAGAAATCGTTCAAAGAATTTATTATCTCTTTCACATGAGTCATATATAAAGAAAATTCTTGAACGCTTCCAAATGCAGGCTTGCAAACCCATTGATACTCCTATCACGAAAACTGAAGCTTTGAGTCGTAGATTGTGTCCTGAAACTCCACAGGAAAAGGAACAAATGAAGAAAGTTCCTTATGCAAATGCAGTTGGAAGTTTAATGTACGCAATGTTGTGTACAAGACCTGATATCTGTTTCGCTGTTGGAATGGTAAGTAGATACCAATCCAATCCAGGACTAGCACATTGGAAAGCAGTTAAAAGAATATTTAGGTATCTGAGAGGGACAGCTATTACTCATTGTGTTATCAAGGAAATGATCTGCAATTGAGAGGCTATACTGATGCTGACTGGGGAGGAGATTTAGATGAAAGAAAATCTACCTCCGGTTTGTTTTCTTGCTAAACAATGGTGCCATTTCATGGAGCAGTAAGAAACAATCTTGTATAGCCTTATCCACAATGGAGGCTGAATTTGTGGCCTTTTCATCAGCAGTACAAGAGGCTGTGTGGTTGAAAAGGTTCTTGGATCATTTGGGTATGTCAAATGAAGCTTCTGGTCCAGTATTAGTTAACTGTGATAGTGAAGCAGCGATAGCCTACACAAAAGACCCAAAATTCCATTGTAAAACGAAACATATAGATACCAAATATAACTTTGTGAAAGACATAGTTGCACGAGAAGAGGTAAACATGAAGTACATTTCTACGCAAGAAATGGTAGCAGATCCATTGACCAAGCCTGTTCCTAGAGATGTCTTTGTTAGACATGTAAAAACTCAGGGATTGCGTAGATGTTAATGTGCTTACATATTATGATATGTATTTTTCCCAAATAATGTTTACTAATGTTAATACTCATTGATATTTGTGTTCAATGCTTACATGTTATTATGTTGATACATGTTTAAACAAATATACTATTGTTAGTATGAGAAGTATGTCGGACAAGTGAATGATTGGCCCTCTCACACGGGCAATCGCCTCCATTACTTTGTGTTAATGGGAGATGAGACAAATTTTTAAGCTAATTATCTGAGTGATAATTTAGAGAGCTCAAGCTTGAAAATTAAGTAATGTCGTTATGGGGTCACTTTCTCTGTGATATGACCTAAGGTGAATAAGTTTGTTTCACCTTACTTGTCTTAATGTCAGTTATGAGTTAGACATTGTGTTTGTCTGAACTATAATCTGTACGGTATTTTATGAGACATGCGCTCCATGGGAAAGGAGAGAATACCGTAGCACATGTTTTCATACCATGTGTACATTTGTGACTATTGAGGGTAATACAAGTAAAGATCTCAGTCTTGATATTGTGTGAGACCCTTGAGATTATTTCAATCTCACATTGTACCCTTTAGACTCTTGTCTGCTTCTTAAAACTTAGATTTGATGATCGCTATCTTGAGTGTTGCTGAAAGATCATGAGAGATTCGATCTGAAAGAACATCTCTGGAAAAGCGAATTGAATCAAAGTTGAGAGATTCGAGAAATGAGAAAGATCATTATATGAGTAATATCACATTAGCTTGTATTCACTGGTCGACCAATTATGTTATTCTATGTGATCAAACATGATTGTGAATACAAAATAAATATTACATTCGAAAAGAGATCGAGAGAGATTTAATGTGATAAATGATCGAGGATACTGCATACATAATCCACTATGGTTCTATCCATTTTTCGAGCGGCTATATATTCCTAACAGATGTATAGCAAGTGAGCTCTCGAAGTATGCTGGTCGCACGACACAATTGCAAAGTATGAATTATTCTTGTAGAGATAATAAAAATTGTTGATCCCATCATGTGTGAGTGGGAGATGTTGGAAATTAATTGTGTTAATTATTTGGTGTTGTTAAATAACAACAATTAGTAATAATTTCATTTGGAAATTATTAAGTTAATTATTTGGTGTTGTTAAATAACAACAATTAGTAATAATTTCATGTTGGAAATTATTATGTTAATTATGTGGTGTTGTTAAATAACAACAATTAGTAATGATTTCATTACTAAGTAAACAACAAGAATTGTTAATCAAATAATTAAGTAAAACAAGAGTTGTTAAGTGACAACAATTAGTAAAATGTTAAATGGGGAACATATGGTACACCCATGATGGTAACATTTTTGGAAGGGTTAGAAAATGTCATTATGCATCATAATAATGTGATTAATAGTAATCAATGCATGTGATTACATAGTGACTTGATTTCCCTCCTATAAATAAGACCATTTGCTTATTGAGTTAAGCAATCAATTAAGTTTGATAAAGAGGTCTCTACAAGCATAAAATGTATGCAATTGTGTTGTGGTTAGTATAGATTTATTTCAATTAGCATGTAAATAAATCTAGGATTAGTAATACATGTATGGTTAGATCCAAGAGGACAAACATGTAAATATATTAGGGATTATGTTTCCTAACAATATAATATTAATATTAATTTATATTTATTTTTAATAAAAATTCTGAAATATAAATTAAAATACCATCATTTTTATTATGCGTGTAGAATTAGATGTATGTGTCACATACACTTAAATATAATAGAAATATTTAAGTGGGATATAGACATAAAGATGATATAATTTGTCTTTCTTGGAATATACATTAAATTTGAAATTAATTGATAGAAAGTCATTAGGTAGGTGTATTTATTATGCTATACATATAAACTTCTCTCCTTTATGAAGACTTGTAGCAGTCTCTGTACTTTTGATTCTTCTTATCTGTTATTCATTTTTCAGAATATAACAAATTTTTGTTCTTGCTTGGTTTGGTGGGGGTTCTATGGCTTTCTTTATTCCTTTCTTGATTCATCAACACCTTTAATTCTTTTTTTTTCTCCTCTTCTTTGATTTACTAATATTGATTTTTTTTAAATTATAAAAATACTCTTTTATAATTTTTTAAAAAAATGTTTCACACACCACATGCATGTTCTTGGGTTTGTCTGATGTGGATTGGATCACAAGAATCTCTTGTTGCGCTTGGTGGTATTTGCTTTTGAGTTTCTCTTTTAGAAGCAGTCTTGGTTTCTTTCTTTAGGGGTGTGTTATTGAAGAAGCATAAGGAGAAGAATCAAGAACAAGGTGAGGGGTTTCTTGGATCTTTGTGTTGGATCCACATGACGCCATTCTTATCTTTTTGTCTCTGTTGATAGTTTGTAACAGTTTTTCATTTTCTGTGTTTTCTTGTTCTATCTAGGTGTTACTTGAAATGGATATGATTTATTTTAGGTGAAGATTTCAAAGAGCTTCTCATTTTAGTTAGCAATTGGGAATTAGGTCTGTTTGATAAGTGTGTATATGAAGAAATAGTTTCTAGGGTTTGTTTGTATCATTTTGGAATCAATTGGGCAGTGATCATTTAGATGGAAGTTGAGTCCTAGTGTTGGATGATTGAATTTGGTTATTGTGGTGAATCTTAGTGTGAGTTAATATTGTATATACACCTGAGGCATGGCGGGTATCGATGTTTCTAAGTATTCCCACAGCCCTGTGCACAAGGCTATTGCCATGAGAGATTATGCCAGTCTCAGGAGAATACTTGCTGGTCTCCCAAAACTTAGTAACCCAGCTGAGATTCGAACTGAAATGGCTTCATTGACTGAGGAAGCGAAGGCTGATGCCATCTCTGTGGTGATTGATTGTCGGGATGTCCCCAATCGGGATACCCCACTTCATTTGGCTGTCAAACTTGGTGATGAGACCTCAACAGAAATGCTTATGGTTGCTGGGGCTGATTGGAGTCTGCAGAATGAGCAAGGTTGGAGTGCACTCCAGGAGGCAATTTGCAATAGAGAAGAAGGGATTTCTATGATTATAGTTAGGCGCCATCAGCCATTGGCTTGGGCTAAATGGTGTAGGAGGTTACCCGCTTGGTAGGGACTATGCGAAGGATGAGGGATTTTTATATGGAAATAACTTTCAATTTTGAGAGTTCTGTGATACCTTTCATTTCGCGGATAGCTCCTTCAGATACATATAAAATTTGGAAGAGGGGTGCCAATTTGAGGGCGGATATGACTTTGGCTGGATTTGATGGATTTAGGATTCAGCGATCAGATCAGAGTATTCTTTTCCTTGGTGATGGGTCTGAGGATGGGAAGATCCCTCCTGGATCACTTTGCATGATCTCACATAAGGATAAGGAGGTGATGAATGCTTTGGATGGTGCTGGTTCTCCAGCAACGGAAGAAGAGGTTCGGCATGAAGTGGCTGCAATGTCTCAGACTAATATATTTAGGCCTGGGATTGATGTGACTCAAGCAGTTCTTTTGCCACAATTGACATGGAGACGACACGAGAAAATAGAAATGGTGGGTGCATGGAAGGCTAAGGTATATGATATGCATAATGTGGTTGTTTGCATTAAATCCAGGAGAGTCCGGGAGCCATGTCAGATGATGAGTTCTTCTCGTCTTGCAATGAAAATGAGAGAGAGAATGAGGAGCTTAATGACATTTTAACAGAAGATGAAAGAAGGCAACTCGAAGTTGCACTTAAATTGGATTCATCAGAATTGGGCAAGGAGAATGCTGGCGGTATTATTGCTCACCGCCATAGTTGTTATGAGCATAGGAGAGTCCTGTTGATGAGATGAATCATTGTAGAAATGGAGAGACTAAGCATGAGAAGAAAGGATGGTTTGGGGGATGGAGAAAAAAAGATTCTAAACCTGAAGAGCAAAAGAAGATTGCACCTCCGAGAAGTTCACTCTCTGTTGATGAGAAAGTAATTGATCTTCTAGGAGACTATCCATCTGGAAATCAGATTAAACCAGGAAGACATTCTGTTGAGCTTGTTGTGAGAGATGAGCATCGAAGAGGAAAAGATATCAGGACGTCGACTTCCATGAGTTCAGAGAGCGGAAATCGACGCAAGGATGGTAGCCGTGAGAATGAGTATAAGAAAGGGTTGAGGCCAATTCTCTGGCTTTCGCCAAACTTCCCTCTACAAACCGAAGAACTCCTGCCATTGCTTGACATTCTTGCAAACAAGGTTAAGGCGATTCGTCGTTTGAGAGAACTTCTTACCACAAAACTTCCAATGGGAACATTTCCAGTGAAGGTATGCTGTTTTTTTAAACTGTATTCTAATATTATATTTCGTTTTGAGTCTCTCTTAGGCAACTTTTATTGTTGCTATCTGCTTTTGTTGTTTGATAATGCTCTTCCTTGGTTCAATGGCTTTTATGTTTTGTTTTCTCTGGTTAGACGGCAAGGGATATGGGTTTTAATTCTGAGGGCAGTTCTTTCAAGTTTGGTTTTAGGTACCTTAGACATGAGACTGAAAATTGTTGACCTCTATTGATGAGTTGTAGAAGCTGTTTTGCATATCTGATCTTTTTCTCTGTATAACAAATGACAAAATTTGCAGATTATGTTGTCTTACTTGATTCTTCTTTTTCTATTATACAACTCTGTCGTAAATAGGCATGGTATGACTTTGGAATAGAGAGATATGTCAATTAGATGACTAGGGTTGGTGGAATCTACTTTATTCTGTGCAAGTTGGTTTGAATTTTTGTAGCTAATAAGCCGAAGTGAATTGACTTGGGGTGTTTTAGGTCTTCAATTACGGGAATTGTACATTAAAACTATTTACTACATGTGCCTGCATGGGTACGATCCATTATGGTTTAGTCTTCTTCAGTTCTGCTTCTACATTTTTATTCTAGGTCATTATTGTATTCTTGTTGCAGATTTTCTGTCTCCTTCACTTCTGCAATTTTAGCTTCTTTCCTTCTGGTTCCTTTTCTTTTTATCGTTTGATTTATGCTATCATTCGAGTTTGTGAAGTACTTATCGTAGATGCTATCCTCAAGATAAAATTGCTGTTTATAGTTATTATAATCTCTAGTGGAGTCAAGGTTGCATGAATTGAGATTACTGAATTCATGAATTGAAGTTGTAAGTTTCAAGCAAAAGGGCCATTCAGCTATATTTAACATCAGACATACTGATCTGAACAGAATTAGCAAAAACAAATTAACATTTGAGTAAGGGACTTTAAAAAGGATACAAGTTTTACAAAAATTGATTGTGGAATGCAAATGGTGCGAGATTATCGTACCGCAAGTATACGGTGTCAAGTTTTAGTAAAAGATAAGTAAGAGTGTCGAACCAACAAGGATTGGAATCAAATTCGCACTAAGTACTATAATTAGTAGGCCTAACTTTATTTAGAAATCAATTTAAAATTAAAGTAAATTAAAACTAAAAACTAAATTAGCGAAAAGTCTAAACGTTTAATTAAGAAAGACCAAGATGAGATATATTCTAGAGTCTGATTTCACCTAACTATTCCCATGCATTTGTCATGCCAATCAATCATTACTCAATTTCTTAATTTATAAGCCAAAAATCCTAAATTATTCTAACTCCCTCTCCCGAGTGCCGAGTGAAAATATTATTAATTACCGATTTCGATATCCCTATAAAAATCAAATAAGTGGGTGCTAATTTGGTATCAATAAAAATGACACAAAAAACTACAAAATATTATTAATGCTTTCTATCAATAAAACATAAAACAAACTACAAAATACGTAAAATGACACGAAACATAACAAAATAATAAGCTAAGAATGTATGAATAAGTGGATATAAATCACACTTATCAGCAAGATAAATGGAGAAATCTATAGTTTACATAAACTAACTTAGAGCTTAAGAATTAAGATGAATTTGGTAGATCCATTTTGTGCTTTTTAGTTAGTCTTGACAGATCTTGTATTTAGCTTGGCATTCGAAAAAGAATTGCGTGATTGAGACTAATTGGAATCTCAGGAGTAACTAATCAAACGACCTTGTATCTACTTGGGTATATCAAAACTGAAGTGGGATTGGAACTGACTGGCATAGGGCAGTGCTACATTGAAAAATTGTAACTGCATTGAGTAATTCATATTTCAGGAAGCCCAAAGTTTTTAAAACCATCTAAACATTTTATTCCTGTGAAATATAGATTTCTCATTCAGAAATGCTAAAGCTGATCCTTTTTTCCCTATATATATAATATCAGCAAACGAATTAGGTATCTACTTGCCAATTAGTGGAAGTTCAAAAATGTGTGATTGCCTTCTTTTTGTTTTAACCTCATTTCATTGTGGGTGAAGTCAACAATGGCTCAAATTGAACAGCTTACCTGTAAAAAAAAAGCATAATGCTGATGCTCTTTGAGATTTAGAGATTCAGTGAACTATTACTTATTGTTAATATCGTGAACAACAGCAAATGAATTTGTTGCTGTTTTATGAATGGCTTTGAGGGCTGAAAGTGCACCTTCATTTGTCTTAGTCCAATCTCAGATACAATATATAATCTTAATATCTGTCAGCAATCTTTCTTTTGTCCAGTTTAACTAGGTTTCCCGAATCCTTGATATGTAGCGTAATAGTACAGATTAGTATTCTGCTAGTTGGAAGGGCTTGTAAGACTTGCAGTGTTTAGAGGTATGAAAACAGACAGATGTGAGGTTAGACTGTATGCAATGTTTCTTTCTTGTCAATCTAAAACCTAGGAGTATAAATGTTCCTCATGGTCTGAACGAGTCTAGAAATATTTGCTTGAAGGGAAAAAAGTACTCTTGCATATAATTATATCTAGTAGCTGCCTTTCCAAAAGGTAATGTTGCAAATTCTCCGAGGTAACAAGAAGAGGTCTCCTTGTCCATGACTTGCTATGGGAGGAATACATAGCGTGACAATTTTTAAAGAAGGAAATTTAGAAATGGGTTGGGAACAATCAGAAAGTTATCCTTTAAACCATTGAGATAACTGCAAACAAGGAGACACGACCCAAATACATGAGAAATTTACTAGAGAAGCTTGGAAAATTGTCAAGTCAAGGTTCTCCTGATATATATATATGTCGAAGTTTTGATGGGACATATATTTGCTTAATTATGCTATTTGCATAGAAAACCCAACAACTTGAGGCAGATTAGTGTTGCTGGCTCCCATATTTTTAACAGAAGTAAAGGTGCGAAACGGAGATAAATGCTGTAAATTGCAATCTCAAAACAAAGGAAGTGTTTCTAAAGCTATTAAAATATAATGTGAAGTGAAACTCCATATGTCAATTTCCTATCACATTCATCACCACTAAAAGCCTTAAATTTTTGTGATTCTGTATTTATTTTTTATTTTATTTTGACAGGGGTAACAAATGAATAGAATATAGAAATGTAGGATACATATTCTGATTTCTGAACCCAGCTGCTGTGGGTGGACCTTTCCATTCAAGTTTGGTTTGTTACAGAATTGATTTGGTTTTTATTAGAAATGTTTTTTTTGTGCATACATTACATTGTTTGTGATTAGCTAACATCAGCAGTGGATTGGGTGCTAATTTATAAAATAGTTGCCTATGGTTTTTGTGTCCAATTGATTTTTTTACCCCTGGTCTTTTGGACTCTTTGCTTCTGGCATACAATTTTGCATTCCAAAATATAGGCAAGTTTGGTGGTTGTGAATTTGGTGAAATTTGGTTTTTTGCATGCAAAATCTCTTCTTTGGTGCTAGCATATGTGGTGTGAGTGAACTTCTGGAGATGATTAAAGAAGGTCAACGTTTTAGATCCTCTCAATGCCTCAGATTTTTGTTATGGTTTGACCTTTATCCTAGCACTTACCTTTATACTTTGCCAGGACTAGTTTTTGAGTAAAGTCATTACCCCTATAAAAATCATAATGTCTGTCATTTTGTTTTGGGGGCTAGTTAACAATTATGAGGTTCAAATGTTTTCATGTTCGAAAAGTAAAGTCATTACCCCTATGAAAAGTAGTTTTTGCCTCGTGAAACTTGGGATTCTAATCTTTGCTACAAGTGAGGCATTGCTCAATAAAAGATAACCTTATAGAAGACTTCGTGCACGGTGGAGTTACATTGACCTTGGCAGCCTGAATTTGCCAAATTTCCTGTTTTAAGTTATTGTTCAACCTTGTTGCTAATACATTGTCTTGAATATGTTTCATTTTCTTCTGTTGTAAGCTGCTTAACTTGGTGACATACCCTAAATGACAGTCATTTTTGCTAAGAAATACTTCATGTTTGTATTCAGGTTGCAATACCAGTGGTTCCGACAATCAGAGTACTGGTCACTTTTACAAAGTTTGAAGAGTTACAGCCAGTGGACGAGTTTGCGACACCGCCTTCAAGCCCTACTTCTGCAGGCAGAGAAAGCCCAGCGGTGACACAATCCTCAAGTTCATCGTGGTTTCAGTGGATAAAAGCTCCTTATCAACGCCCTAGCTCAACCGCCGGTGGGTCTAGCAGCCGGATAGAAAATATTCAAGATCCATTTGCAATTCCACACGACTATACTTGGATTACTGCTGAGGCAAAGAAGAAGAAGATGCAAGAGAAGAACAAATCAAAGAAAAAGTAGAAGTCAGTCAGAATCAGTGAAGTGGGGGTGAGAGCTAAATAAAACTCACATGTAAAAGATGTTGTAGCATCCAAATGTAACTAACTCAGGGGATAAGAAAAAATAGGAAAGTTTTTTCGAGTCCTGAAATTGTGAATGATCCCTTTTGTGAAGGGGAAAATTTGGTATATCATTGTGGGGTGGAAAAAGGGGAAAAAAAGAAGATATTTTGAATTCTTTTAGTTTTAATTGTTATTTATATTTTTATTATTAAACTTGATAAAATAATAATAATTAAATAATATAAATTTTGAAATATTATATTTTTACTATTAAATTTGTGGTAAAATAAAATGTTACAGTTTAAGTTATATAAAATCTTATATTTTGCTTTGGAGGTAAAAGAAACCTGCACAAACAAAAAATGACAATTGCTTTCCATGTTGTAATATATCTAATAGAGCAATCATCATGATATAAAAAGTACAGAAGCCTTCCAAGTTAAATGTATCATCTCTTTACAAGACCTACTAATCAAAATATTATAAACATTATATCTGTTTGGTATAACTTTTCAAATAAAACTTATTCAAGTAGAGTTTTTAGAAATATAATTTTTGATAAAATATTTTTAGGTGTTTGGTTGTGAGAGAGAACTTTTATTAAACATTATCAAATTATTTTATTGGACAAGTTTTTTTAAGTTGTATTATGAAAGAAATGAAATAATATTGTTAAATTAAATAAGGGTATTATAGACAATTTAAATTTCAAGCTCTACTCACAAAAGTCCAAATTTTGAGCTTTTGCTAGTATAGGCAAAATAACTTTTTTAATTCTCAAAAGCTCTAGTTAAAATACAACCAAACATCATTCATCACAAAGTTTGGTAGCTATCATAAAGATAACATAAAAAATATATTAAAAATTAAAGTAAATATTATCTCTAAAAACAATTGAAAAAATATTTTATTGTTCATTAGAAAACCAACATCTTGTCTTAACCCCAAGGGGTTGTCTTAGTAGTAAACGTCTTGTACTTAAGTGATTTGTTTTCTCTCAAGTTTAAGGTTCGAATATCACTGAATATATTTCTTTGGGGTCATGCCCGTTACCAAAAAAAAAAAAAAACATCTTGCCATAACACTGCTTTCAAATATCTTGCTCTCATCGTTGTTGCTTGTCTTTACCTGTTCTTGTCCAACAATATCTCTATAAAACTAAGTATGCAAAAAAAAAAAAAAGTAAAAAAGTAAAAAAATTATGAGGTGTTACAAAAAAGATATTTACAACAAAATAGAAACTCGTGTACATTATATTTACTTTTGTTAAAATTAGGAATATAATAATTAGATATCATGTTTAGATTGATTATTAGAATCATGGGATTAATTAGTATTTATGTATAATATTTACTTTTCTAATATGTTGTATTCTCAAGTCTTTATAAACACTTCTCGTGTAAATATTCTAATCAAGCAATATATAGAGTATTTACTACTCTTCTACATGGTATCGATAGGTAAATCATAGGGTTTTTTTTTTCAGCGACACAACCGTCACTGATACAGTTGCCACCACTGTTCCGACGCATCTGGCGACACCTCCAGCATCATCCGACTCCAGGTCATCCGGTCGTCTCTATTCCATGATACTTCATATGGCTATCACGTCAGAAGGTGTCACTCTTTCCCAACCTTCAGTCTTGCCTAAATCAGGTGTTTATGTTCCTATTCTTTCCGATTCTCATATTATTACATCTAAAAAGTTAATTGGCTCTCTCAATTATGTCTCTTGGTCGGCTTTTGTTGAATTATGGTTTATGGGATAAGGTTGTGAAGACCACTTGACCTCCAGTGAGGATTATATACTTGATGATGAGCGCAAATCTTGGAAAAATATTGATGCTCAACTATGTAATCTATTATGGCAATAAATTGATTATAAGCTTCTTGTTATGTTTAGGCCCTATAAGACTTGCCACAAGTTATGGAGTAAGGCTCAAGCATTATATACTAATGATATCCAGCAATTTTATAATGTTATATCCAATATATTTCACTTGAATCAGCGCGAATGGATATGTCTGACTATATTGGTCGGATTGAATCATTGCAAGAGGAGTTCAATTCTATCTTGTCGATTACTATCACTATTTCTGAACAGGAACACCGATAAGAATAATTTCTTATAGTGTTGACTTTGATTTGGAGACGGTCTGAGCTTCAGCCCGTTCGTGATAAGATATTGGCTGGTGCTACTATCCCTTCTCAGGAGAATATTTTTTCTCGTCCCATCTGAGTCTCATTTCCCACTATCATTAACTCTGAGTCCCATTCAGCAGATCCATCTCAGCAACACATAACATCTCAGGGGTGGTCGAGTCCCAATCGGAACCGAGAAAAGCATCTGAAATGCACTTACTATCATAAGGTTGGTCACATTCGAGAGCGTTGCTATCAGCTTCATGGCAAACCACCTCATCCTTTTACTGCTAAGGTTGCTCAGATTGACAGCCCTATATCCTATTACTTGATTGTTTTTAATTAAATATCGTTCTGAGTTATTTTTTATTTTTAAAACTTTTTTTTGTTAAGATGAAGACTCAATTCAATGTTCTTATCTGTATGTTACGAAGTGATAAAGCTTAGGAATATTTTTCTACTCCATTCAAAGGCTTCGTGTTATCCCTTGGAATTCTCCATAAGTCATCATGTGCTCTCACACTCAAACAAAATGGTGTAACTGAACGTAAAAATTGACATCTTATTGACACAGCTCGCACTCTATTAATCCATAATAATATGCCACTTCATTTATGGGGAAACATTGTTCTCACTGCTTGTTATTTAATCAATCGTTTGTCTTCCTCTGTTTTACAAAACCAAGCTCCCCACTCCATTCTGTTTCCAAATCAATCATCCTATCATCTGCCACTGCGTATATTCGGTTGCGTCTGTTTTATCCATAACCTAACCCCAAATCGAGATAAATTGTGTGCTAAGTCTATAAAAAATGTATTATTGAGTTACTCTCGACTTAAAAAAGGGTACCATTGTTATTCTCCAGATACTCACCGTTACATCATTTCCGCTGACGTCATTTTCTTTGAGTCATCTCTATTTTTCGCTCACGAAACACCGACCATCCCAATCCTTGTCGAGGTCCTTCCCGTCTCATTCTTCTGTCCTCCAACTGAGGATGTGCCATCATCTCGTCCTCTTCAGGTCTACCAACGTCGTCCTCGCCCTCACCTTTCGTAGGTTTTGACACAATAGCGGCCGACTCACTACCTGCACCAGCTCATTCTTATGCTGTGGACCTGCCTGCAAACCCTGGTCCTATTGCCACAACAAAGGTATTTGTTCCACTCGCAATCATCATCTCATTTAAACCTTTTTGAGTTATCATTATTTGTCTCCTCCATATTTTTTTTTTCAACTTTATCATTTGTTTCTACTCCAAAAAAGCTCAGTGAGACACTATCATACCAAGGGTGGAAGCAAGTAATGGTGATGAAATGACTACCTTACACCTAAGTGGCACGTGTGATTTAGTTCATTTACCACCTGAAAATTTTATAGTTGGCCGCCGATGAGTTTATACAGTAAGAGTTAACCTTGATGGATAAATTGATCGTCTTAAGGCTCGTCTGGTTGCCAAGGGCTATACATAGATATTTGGTCTAAACTATGGTAGCATATTTTCTCATATGGCAAAGATTACTTCTGTCCGACTCTTTCTCTCTATGGCTACTATGCGTCATTGGCCCATTTATCAGTTGAACATCAAAAATGCATTTCTCCATGGTGATCTGGAGGAAGTTTATATGGAGCAACCATCCAGTTTTTTTGCTTAGGGGGAGTATAGTTTGGTATGTCGGCTTCTTTATTCTCTCTACAATTTAAAGCAGTCTCCTCGTGCCTAGTTTAGAAGGTTCAGTACCGTTGTTAAAGATTTTGGCATGATTCGTAACGAAACTAGTCACTCTATTTTCTAGTGACATTCCAATGATATAGTCATCACTGAAAGTGATCAAGATGGAATTCGGCAGCTAAAAATACACACTTATTTCATCATTTCCAGATGAAGGATTTGGGATGACTCAAGTACTTTCTTGACATAGAGGTAGCATAGTCTCACACTGGTGTAGCCATTTCCCAGAGAAAATATGTCTTGGATATTCTTTAGGAGACTGGTATGTTAGATTGCGGACCTGTTGATACACATATGGATTCAAATGTTAATATCTTACCAAAAGAAAGGAAGCCACTGGAGAATCCGAAGAATATAGAAAACTAGTCGAAGAACCATTGGGTGATACTAGATAATACAGAAGACTAGTTAGGAAGCTAAACTTGTTGGGGCGGATGTGGAACCCCTAGGGTCGGATCGGTACCCTACACAACGGAAATGGGTCTAAACCATGGATATCTAGCATGAGTGTATTTTTTAAATACTTTAATGAAATATCATATTCCATTACAAGTGTTTAGGGAAAAATCGGGGTCCGGAAAAACCAAAACGAGAAAAAACCCAAAAAAACACATGTCGTTCGGGTCGCGCAAACAGCTTGCGCAGCCAGCATGCTACGCATGTTGCTGCGCAATTGCTTCTGTGCTGCGTTGTAGCGCAGTACGCTGTAGGAAACGACTTTCCTTAGTGCGGCAGAAGTTGCATGTGGTGGCACCAGCTCCGGTATGGATCTTTAAAATTTTCTTTGCCTTCTCCCTTTTGTTGTAGTAGCCGAAATCAATCCTTTGATGTCCAACGCTTGGATCAACCACTCGATCTTCCGAACAATGACTCAAAACCAACAAACCGAAGTGTGGGCTTCACTCACAAGATCAAAACTCTAAACAATTTAGAGAATTAAGATGTCACAATGGTGTTTGGCTTTTGGAATTTCAAACACTCTCACAACACTTGTGAATGTTTGAACTCTCTCTATTTTCTCTCAATTGCACTTGTGTGAATGAATGCAAAATGTTAACCTTAGAAGTGAGAGAAATGGTAGAGATTATATTCTCTTACACAAGCCAACTAACATTGTCATTAAGCATCTAATGCTTTCTTACAATGGCCAACACAAAAATATGTATGCTATACCAAAGCATAAGAAATGATAAACTAAAGATAAGGACTTTGTCATTAAGCATCTAATGCTTTTTTTCAATGGAAAACACATAAATGTGGAGGCCATACCAAAGCATAAGAATGGATTAGCTAATGAAAAAACAATTAGGTATATACAAACCACCTAATAGACATAATAAATTGGAGAGCATGGCAAGCCATATGGCTTTGTATTTAAGGTAAATAAAAATAACTATCTCAATAATGATTAAATTACCTTCAATTATATTATAGTAATTATCTCATAATTATTACTAACTTGATTATCTCATAATCAAGATTTGATTATCTCATAATCAAAGAATTCTAGAAACATTAAGTTAAACTAATGTAACATAGTTTTCATTTGTGACAATAAATATTATGTGAGCATATTATTAGACAATCTAATTATATTAGGTTTGCTACAGTTAATCGAGCTAGCACGGGGACCAAATGGACCTACGGTTCCGAGCTCCAATAATTCCGAAATATTAATTAAACTCTTTAATCAAATATTACGAATTATTAACTCCGCGTTATTCCACTAAAAACTCGAAGTTGAACTCATGTTACCGTAGATGGATAAAATAAACCGAACAACTTCGGTGTCCATCGATATAGTCACTACATATGGATATAGCCCTTCACGAATATCTCATAAATAGAGTCGGGTCAAAAGTCCGTTAAACCCCTCTAAATATTTTGTCTCTTAAGCACCATTGATTATATAATGAACAATTAATTCATAACAATTATGAATATAAAACTTTCTATTCGCAATAGAAAGGTTGAGAGCTCAAATTGTTCAAGTCCCGAATCAACTCTTAAAAGAGATACTCTTCTACTTCTCGTAAGGATGAGTGAATTCCATATCTATGTAAAATGTTCCCAGCTACACACCAAACCATATCCCAAAAATACGTAGTTATTGGCCAGAAATGCAACACCAATCTCACCATAGTAAATCAAAGGACATAGCATGTCGTGTAGGAGTTCGTAGTACACTCAGAATTAAGATCGAATATATATATGACCATCTATTAGATAAAATGAATTTCTTCAGTTAACGAATATTAAAAGAAATTCATATTTATCTGAGTCTAGTCCTATATGATCTCATCATACAAGGTGCCTCCATTCCCATGTCACTACATGAACGATCTCGGATCAATATCGTCATACAAGTATGGAATGGACCGCAACTATAGATAAACCACAAACAAAGTACCCTATTTGCTTGCTCTCTATGGACTATTTAGATTACTAACTACAGACTTAAATCCTCTTATGCATCAAACATACACTAAGTCTGAAGGTACAAGAGTAAGCAAGGTAAATAAGACAATTGGACAATATGCGATATAAATCAAACAATGTTGATAAAATGAATAATGCATTTATTAATATTACACTAATCAATTCCGTTTTCAATACATGAAGCTCTAAGACATAAATCCCAACAATCTCCCAATTGGACTAGAGCAAATGGGACATGTCATGTAATCCTAAACCCTTTAGGTGACCTTCAAACACTTTAGCCGATAAGGTCTTTGTAAATGGATCAGCCAGGTTGTCTGCGAATAGAATCTGTGTGACAACAATATCTCCTCTCTGCACTATAAGACATCTCCTCTCTGCATTATCTCCCTGATGAGGTGATATTTCCTCTCAATATGCTTACCTCATTTGTGGCTTCTTGGTTCTTTGGAGTTTCCACTGCACCACTATTATCACAATAAAGTGTGAGAGGTTTATCCATATCTGGAACAACTTTCAGATCTGCCAATAACTTACGGAGCGAAACTGCTTCCTTAGTTGATTCATAAGGTGCTACAAATTCAGCCTCCATAGTGGAGTCAGCAATACAAGATTGCTATATGCTCCTCCATACTATAGCCTCACCACCTATAGTGAACACTGATCCAGATGTTGATTTCCTAGAATCGACATCCGTCTGAAAATCAGAGTCAGTATATCCTCTCAGAATCATATCCTGACTTGTATATACAAGCATATAATTTCTCGTTCTCTGAAGATACTTGAGAATATGTTTCACCGCTACCCAATGATCTAATCCTGGGTTGGATTGAAACCTACTGACTACTCCCACTGCAAAAAAGATGTCCGGTCTCGTGCATAACATAGCATACATAAGACTTCTAACTGCTGAAGCATGTGGTATATGCCTCATATCATCAACTCCTTGAGGTTTCTTAGGAGACTGTTCCTCAGACAAATGAATTCCATGTCTGAAAGGTAAATTACCTTTCTTGGAACTCTGCATACCAAATCGCATAAGAATCTTGTCGATATAGGATGCTTGAGACATTGCTAACAGTCGTTTCTTGCGATCCCGAATGATCTGGATCCCAAGTACATAACTTGTCTCTCCCAAATCTTTCATTTGGAATTGGTTAGCTAGCCAGATTTTCACGTCCGATAATATCTTTACATCATTCCCAATGAGTAAAATATCATCAATGTATAACACAAGGAAAATCACCTTACCATCAATGATGCGCTTGTAGACACAAGGCTCATCGATGTTCTGCTCAAAGTTATAAGACTTGATCGTAGTATCAAACATTATATTCCAAGATCTAGATGCTTGCTTGAGTCCATAAATGGACCTTTGCAACTTGCAAACCTTTTGCTCCTGACCTTGGGTAATGAACCCCTCTAGTTGTACCATATAGATACTCTCATCAAGATTTTCATTCAAGAATGCAGTCTTGACGTACATTTGCCAAATCTCATAGTCATAATATATGGCAATGGAAAGAAGAATCCTAATGGATTTAAGCATGGCTACTGGCGAGAAATTTCTTCATAGTCAACTCCCTCCTTTTGGGTATAACCCTTTGCCACTTGCCTAGCCTTGAAAGTCTGTACTTTCCCATCTATTCCTCTTTTTCTCTTGTATATCCACTTGCAACCTATGGGTTTTACTCCATCAGGTTGGTCTACAAGTTCCCAAACTGAGTTAGAGTACATAGACTCCATCTCGAGGTTCATGGCTTTGAGCCATTCCTCTTTATCAGTATCTTCCATTGCTCTATGATATGTCAATGGATCATCTATACCATCACATGATGCAACAACTTGCACCTCTCCATTTCCTAGATAGCATTCAAGTTGTCTTACAACTCTCCCACTATGTCTAGATGGTATGGTATCCTGATAAACTTGCATCTGACTTTCAGATGTAGAAGGTGTTATGTCTTTGTCAACATTTGACAATGGTGAACTTGTCGTACCAACAAGTAACTCCTCAAGTAACACTTTACTTTGAGGTTTGAACTCTCTCATATAGTCTTCCTCAAGAAATGTAGCATTTGTCAACACAAATACTTTATTATCTTCTGGACTATAAACGAATCCACCCCTAGTTTTCTTAGGATCGCCTACAAATAGGCACGCTTTTGAACGTAGTTCCAACTTAGTAGTCTTCTTCTTTAGCACATGTGCTGGACACCCCCATATGTGAGAATGTCACAAACTAGCTTTACGACCATTCCACAACTCTAAGGGAGTTTTAGTAAGGAACTACATTCAGGATATACATTACAGTTTGCAATGCATACCCTCAGAATGAAATATGTAGAGTGCTGTAACTAAACATTGATCTTATCATGTCTAGTTGGGTCCGATTTCTCCTTTCTGCAACACCATTTTATTGTGGTGTTCTAGGTGCTGTGAGCTGTGAAACAATTCCATGCTCAACTAAGAATTCCTCGAAATATCTATCAAGGTATTCTCCTCCACGATCTGATTGTAGAATTTTGATGCTTTTACCTAACTGGTTCTCAACCTCAGCATGATACTCTTTGAACTTTCAAATGTATCTGACTTATGCTGCATTAGGTAAACATACACATATTTAAAAAGTGACGAAGTATTCATAACCACCTCGGGCTTTTACATTCATCGGTCCGCAAACGTCCGAATGTATTAGCTCAAATGTTTCTTTGCCTCTTATCCATTTTCTAGTAAAAGGTCTCTTAGTCATTTTGCCTTCTAGACAAGATTCGCAGATAAGTAAAGTACTGAGTCTTAACTGATTTAAAACTCCATTCTTAATTAGTCTATCTATCCGGTCAAGGTTAATATGACCAAGTCTAAGGTGCCATAAATAGGTATCATCATAAGAAATCCTTTGCCATTTAGTTTTATATCTTTCAATCTTAAACATTTCAGTATTAAGCAGTGATTCATGCATTAATGGCCTTAATACATATAAATTATTTTTGGAGTTTCCCATGCATATATTTAATTCATTTCTACTAATAATAACTGACTTATTATTAAATGAAATAGAAAAACCACATTCCATAAGTTTTGTTACAGAAATCAAATTCTTGCGAAAACCAGGAATATATAGCACACCATTCAAACATAAATAACTCTTATTAAAATTCAAATTTGAAACTCCCACTGCTTTTGCTGAAACAGCAAAACATGTCCCAACTCTCATGGTAAAGCTACCTCCAGCAAGGTCCCTCCATGAGTCAAGTAGCTGCAAAGAACAACAAACATGGTTAGTGGCACCAGAATCAACAATCCATATGGATTTATCATCCTCCACCAAAAGACACTCAATGGAAAGTAAATCGTATTTACCTGTATTCTTCTTCTCTTTAAGCTCAGCAAGGTATTTCGGACAATTCCTTTTCCAATGCCTTTGTTGTTCATAATGGAAACATTTTCCTTTGGCATTGGTTCATTTAGAGCCTTTGTTGTTCTTCTTTTTCATTGGTTTTGCCTTTGCCTTCCAATTGCCATTCTTCTTTTTCTTTCCAGATTTAGAAGATTCGACAACATTTGCCTCGGCATTGGACCTACGAGGACCACTCATAACGGACTCGTAATTGGTGAGCTCATTTAGCAGTTCAGTCAAAGTAAAAGTTAACTTATTCATAGAACAATTGCTTTTAAACTGCAGGAAACTCTTCAGAAGGGTTTCCATGATCATTGTCACCTGGCTTTGCACATTGATACGTGCACCATGGGTTTCAGCCATATTACAATGAGACATCATCCTTAACACATGGTCTCAGACTTATGTGCCTTCCTTCATTCTAGCAGTCAATACAGAGACTATTGCCTTATGTTGTTGCCGGTCAGAAGGTTGCCCAAACATGTTCTGTAATGACTGCATAATCATTGATGTTTTCACCATAGGCTCATGCTGTACAGCAAAAACCTCAGACATGAATGCTATCAAATAGCTATGGGCTTTCTCATCAGCTTTAATCCAATTATTATAGGCATTACGTGCAGCTCTGCCAACATTTGGTGCTGGCTCAGGGACATTCCTCCATTAGAACAAATTTAAGGTCTTCGCAGACCAATATAGCATTCATGTCACTTTTCCATTTAACATAATTATCCCCGGTTAATTTTTCTTATTGTTTGAGAATTGAGATAATTGCAGATGCCATGGCTGAAAAATAATAAACGCACATTCAACATTCATTCGTCGCATATTAAAATTGTCAAACATTTAGGCATAAAATTAAACATGATGGATGATCAATGTATAATGAATTAGAAACCTAAAAGAATTACTATGTCACGATTATCTATCATCCCACAAATAAGTGCCGCCGTAGGGTAGGTCAAGTATTCGCATGATAGACTGAGATAACTCTTATTCCTATATTAATCAACTACCGTTATTTTGATCAAGGAAGCTTTGATTAATAGCTTAATTATTCATTTATGAGTGTGACCCATTATTTCGGAACCCTTGGACTTAACTAGTGAAGTGTCGTCGTAGGGTAGGTCAAATCAACAGATACATCTAGAGTCCCTATCCTTTCGGAATTCAAACCTGATATTGACCCAAAAAGGACACCATCCGTATGGGGATGGAAGCAAAGCCGTCTCGAGGTGCCTATTGAATCTCACGTTTCTGGATAACAATGGAGATCGTATGATACATTTGTTGGTTTTATTCTAGGTCCCAAGATCATCAAACAAACATGAATAATAAGTGTGAATACATCAAAGGAGATAGCGGAATACTCACATCGATCGGTTGTGACGATTTGAAGAAGAACAAAATGATTTTCCCCTTCAAAGTGGCGCCAATAGCAGTGCAGTCCACTGCTCACTGTTTTCAGTTTTGGTCCATGAATTTGAGCCTCGAACTTGCGTCAAACGATTCCCGGCTCGTGGGTGAGTTTCCCTAACACCTTCGTATGCCTCTTAGGAGTGTGCTAGCACTTGGATCTTGCCACAAAACCCTCAAAATGGATCATCATTTTCGGCCAACCCTTGGGCAGTTCACTGCCTTGGGCGTGAACTTGAGAGTAGAAAAGAGAGATGGAGGAGAAATGGTTTAGGTTAAGGAAAAAGGTGTGTCAAACATTCACTTATATATTTTCCAAAAATACTAAAGCATTTACCATTATTTTATGCTTTCAAAAAACAATAAAACAAATGTAATAATGTTTACTTTATTCTTTTACCCTTGGTTAAAGGTGAAAAGGAAAAAGGCTTTCATTTTTCCAAAAAGTTAAAAGTCTTTTCCCCCCAAAAATCCCTCCAAATTTTAAAGGTCAAAGTCAAAGAGTCAAAGTTACTTTTCCAAAAAGTGATTTGACTTTTATGACTTGCGATTTGATTTGCGATGCGACTTGCGGCACGTGATTCAAAATTGACGTAACTTCGCAACCACATTCCGAGCTCGGTTTGATAATTCTAAATTAACGATTTTCTCGATGCCTCGTTAAAAAATCCAATTTACTAATCACGTCGCTCGAGAATTAATTCTAAATTAATTCAAGTGCCCGAATTAAAATCTAATTTTAATTCCTAATCGAATCACAAATGATAAGATAGCAATCTCCTTTGTCACATAGTTAATTTGTACAACAACACCATGATCTGTACAAATAGTGACGCTATGGGTCATAATTGTCCAACAATCTCCCACTTGGCCTATAGCCAGTCACTCGAGTGCCTAACACCCGAACTATGTACGGTTCGCTCAAATTGCTGAGAAAAGGTTTTCGTCAGCGGATTTACATGATTATCGTCTGACGCGATTTATACGATCATCACATCGCAACGATGTATGATCCGAACGAATCAGATGAATATCGAAGTATATATCTGGATCGTTGATGAGACCATTAATCTTTAGCCTGTGCTGACGCTAGCTCAGCTGCTAACAGAACTATATCTAATCTAATTAGATTATTATCGACCCAAATGGCTTCTATTGCTGCCTCAGCTGCAACAATAATCCGCATTTGTTGCTTATATGGTAACAATATCTTGCTTGGAAGATTTCCAGCTCACTGTTCCGGTATTCTAACTTTATAGTACCGTTTGCGACTTATAGTCGTCTTTATCGGTTTGGAAACTTGCTACAGTGATCCCAGTCACTTCAAGTTCTCCTTCTCCATAGTCTAAGACAGCATCCTTAGTTCTCTGAGATACTAACGGATGTTCTTAACTTCAATCCAGTGACTATCACTCGGATTGGTCTGATTGTGTCTCCATACGCTCAAAGCGTATGAGACACCAGGTCACGTACATTTTAAATGTACAATTTCTCAGAGAGTGTTAACAACTTTAAATCTATCCCAATAGATCTTTATTCCTAGAATAAAGGTTGTTACTCCTAAGAATTCTACGGAGAATTATCTCGAAAGCCAAGCTTTCGCCGATTGTTTTATGGGAATATCATTTCCAAGAAATAACATATATTATCATTATTTTATACATGACATCCATTGTCAGTGCGCTCCCACTAACCTCCTTATATACACAAGAATTATTTTATTTTGAATTAAATCATACACCATTATGATTACATCAAAACGTCAGCTCCAAGAACATTATGCTTGCTTCAATCCAAACATGGATCGAACAACCCGCAAACCTAGTTTGCTGGTTTAGGTACGATAAAATCGTCAGGATGTTATAAACATACTCCAAAAGGTTTCCGTTTAAGGAAAGCGATTTTGATCTTTAACTGACACATTTCATAAATGAAATATGCAGTATCAGCAAGCATCATCCAAATGGATTTACCGTGGCAACAGGTAAAAGGTTGAACCGTAATCAACACAATGTTGATAACGATACCTTTTTGTTAAAAGCCTAGCTTTGTACGTTGGTATGTTGCCATCCATGTATGTCTTCCTTGAAGACTTATACTGTACCAATAGACATAATGCCTTGTGGTACATCAACTAGTGTCCAAACATAGTTGGTATACATGGAATCCATTTTGGACTCATGGCACTTTGCCACAATAGGGAGTCGATACCTTGTATCACTTCCTCAAACGTAGTCGGTTGGTCTACCTTAATAAGATTGACATCTTTATGAGGTGAGATCAGAAACCCATACCCCAGGTTGTTTTCTGATTCTCTCCGATCTACGCGGTTCTTGTGTATTCGAAGATTAATGGTATAGTTTCATCCTTGATGAACTATCTGTGTTCCATTAAGGACTTCGTGCCTTGAACAGTATTACTCCGACTTTCATCGAGTTATACCATCCTCCCACTTACCACTGCATATCGGTATTCCTCTTAGGAAAACCGCATGGTGAGCAACAATAACATTGTTCTCTCGTGAGATGCAAAAGTACTATACTTATGGTTTCCCCTAGGATAACCTATAATTGGCACTTATCCTATTGGGTTTTAGTTTGGTATCATCCAAACATATGCCTAGCATACCCAAATCATCAGGAATGAAAACCGGTTTCTTTCCCGTTCATATCTAATATGATATCTGTCAAACAGATTTATATGGAACCTTATTCTAAATAAGTATTGCACTGTTAATGCATATCCGTTGAAGGAAATGGTAGCTCAGAGCGACTCATGATTAACCTTATCATGTCCAACAAAATTCGGTTTCTCCGTACGGACACACCGTCAAACTGACATGTCCTAGGAGGAGTCCTCATTGAAAGAATACTATACTCTTTCACGTATGTTTGAAACTTACTGCTTAAGTATTTTCCATTACGGTCTTACCGCGATGGTTTAATACTTTAGATGATCTGTTTGTCTACTTCGTGTCGAAACTCTAAAAGTTATCGATTTGTGTTCTTCAAAAGAAACACATAACCATAATGTGATGCCACATCCGTTAAGGTCACGAAATATTCATATTCATATCTAGTATTGCTAGATATGGGCCCACTTACTTCACTATGAATAGGGCTAACAGATCGATGGCACTATTACTATTACCAAGTAAATAGCGTTTCAGGTACTTTACCTAGTAAACTAGATTCGTAGACTTTATTTGAATAGTCAAATCAGTCCTAGTACCCACTCTTCAAAAGCGTGGATATACGAGTCTTGTTTAATTGTGTCCCAGACAACAATGCCACAAATAAGTCTCTACTGATCAAATCAGTTTGAGCTATATATTTGTCATTTTATATGTTTGAGATTATTTATATTCAAAATATAAATTCTGTTACTCACATCTAATGTGTTTATCTTAATATCATTCTTTATATAATGAAACACTTTAGTGTTCTAGAATATAAAGGTCTATTCGCAACGGATTATAAACACTGATATAAAGATAATGTTTCTAGTCAAACTAGTTACATTATAACAGTTCCTAATTTAAGTACATACCCAAAAGGTAGTTCCTAAACTTAGGGTTCTACGGTCGAAACAGCGACTTTCATCCTGTTTCCGATTCGCAGATTAATCTCAGCTTGAAGTCAGTATCCTGCTCACAGCAGATTCTGAACATCAATCCATACAATTTATGTACCATACTAAGTATTTTAAAATCCAATTTTAATACTAGTAATAGACATAATATTGACAAACATTCTTAAAGTCAGAGCCTTGCCCTTTCTTTAATTCCTTCGTGTCTGCCATATCCAAACGGCAGTCACTTTAGGATATGTCATTTATCTTCCCAGAAGATCATAATGATTTGCCTTTGCCCTTTCAAATATTTCAGAAGCCTTTGGCCAAGCCTTGGGTTTCTAGAATATTGAAGTATGGTGCGCCTTGCGCCACTTACCTAATTGCAAAGTTTGACTTATCTCCTCGAGAATAGTCTTTAACCCTCCCAGAGTTAGTATTTATTGCAATTTCAATACTTCTTAAATCTAATCATAGATTTATGACAAGTATATCGAATTAAGCACTTAAGTTATCATCACATAAATCTTCCAAAGATTATGCTCTACTATTTGCTTAATTCCTGGCTTAGGCATAATAGGTTATTTTATCAAATAAAGTAACTTATTATTTATTTCCAGGACCATCCTGAAATTATTCCCAATTAAAATATAGTCGTTTAAATACATTTTCACCTAGGATTATGTTTTAAACACTAATCTTTCATTCATCTTGATTCTAATAGTCCAACTATTAATCAACGATTTCGTGGTACTATGTATTATATTGATTATATAGTCCAACTATACAATCAAATATAATTTAAATCAATTAACCTCAATTACATTGATTACTATAATCCAATTATAAAATCAACTGTAAATTAATAATTCAAATATATTGATTACTATAATCCAATATATAATCAACTATAATACAGTCCAACTGCTTATTAAAACAACAATTTAAATATTAGTCCAACTAACATTTAATTTATATGACGAATAATTGAATGAGCGCGTATGGCAAGTAATTAAACGAATATTGCAAATTCAATTCTTGCCTCCCACTATTTTTCGGCGAGCCTCTAACCCTCTGTTGAGTACTCGGGAAACCGTGTTTCCTAGTGGGCTAGGATCCCGTTAAATATCACACAATCTTGACTTTGGCCAACAAATTGTATGATAATTAACTAGGTAGATCTCAAAGATCAATTGGATCTAATCCAATTCCTAGATCCAGTAGGCGGATATCCAAATCCTAAACATATATCTTATATATGCCAATACATCCAATGTATTACCTAACCTTTTTCCTCTGAATCAACTAAGCCTTGGCTTTGGCACAACAAACCTAATGATCCCAGTCAAGCGCGACCCATTGACCATGGAAAGCTTCGTAATCAATGTCGATGGACAAGAAGTGGTCTTGACTTTGGCCAACAAACCACAACTTGGACAAGACACCAATATAGAACAAAACTCTCGTGATTCAAACACATCTTCGACGGACAAAGGGCTTGACTTTGGCCAACAACCCAATGCCAGTTCGGATCTTGAGTAAGAATCACTCAATGGAAGGAAAAACGCATGATATTTGATGAGGGTTTTTCGCGTGCAAATTGGCTACCAATTTATTCTTTATTTAGGTCTCTCATCATCATACACCCTTAAACATGCATTCTAAACACATAATAAAGCGCATATGAAAATAAATAATAATGATATGCGGATGGATACTTAACACATTGATCCTAGATCAAATCTCTCCTTTCTCTCTCAAACTAGCACTTGTATTACTTCTACCCGTTAAACTACACTTCTAAAGAAACCTCATTTACATTGAGGGGAATAGGTGAGAAGAGAATACAAAGAGAATAGAGGTGATAAGGCTGGACACAGCAGGTCCAATTTAATAAATCGAATTTATTACAACAATTTCCAAAATTGCCCCCACCCGAAATATCCATCCGATATACATTATTCATTCATCACAACCATGTATTCACACAAGCATGTTATCAATCAATCTAATCAAATTAATTAATCTGATAATTAGTGATCATCCAATGTTCAAACAACGATTTGATTTTGCGCGAGTCAAACTCGTTTTGCGAATAAGTACTCAAAGTACGAATTCTCGAATTAAATTAAACTACAACATTAAATCCAATTTAATATATTTAATACTAATTCAATTATTTAATTCCAAATTAAATATTACACTTTATTAATAAACCTTTTACGACTTAAATTCCAAATTTAATCGTTACGGGTCTCAAAGCCCGATTAACGTCCAACGTCAATTAATTCAAGTCCAATGGGCTTTAAATTAATTCTTTAAGGCATGGCTTGGGCAACCAAAGCCCAATCAAGGAGTAAACCATAAGCCAAGAAATCAATTTCGGCCCATTAGGCCCAATTAAACTTTAAAGGTTATAAGTCACATTTGGGCTTTAAGGAAGTGGTTTTGGGCCCAATTGCCAACATGGATCCAATCCAATTTGCCTAAACCCAACTTTGTACAACAAAGCCCAACAAGCCCAATGACAACTTTAAAAGCCAAAATTCAATTTCAAGGCCCAATTAATTAAATACAAAAATCCAATTTCACATTCAATTAACCTAAAGTGTATTACATGATTAATTACCCAAATTAACATTTCTAAAACATTAATTTTTACAATTAATCATGCACAATTTCATTATCACATGCCCACACATTTAATGAAAAATCAAACACCTTTCATGCTTCAAAGTCTTGGCAATTTGGGGATTTTATGTCCGATTCAAATTCAATCCAATCAATTACACAATCGACATTAAATCATATACCCAAATGATTTCCAATTCATCTAATGAACAAAAATCAAAATTCCAAGACAATAGGGCTTATCCCATTCGGCCACCATAAGCAAATTGGGAAAAATGATCCAATCACATTTCATGAAATTGATCCAATCAATCTTCAATTCAACCATATTTAAGCATACTTAATCATCCAATTTCATAAAATCATGCTCAAATTCAAAATCCATTTATCATTTTAGGCCAACTTTAATATTTGGGGAAAAATGTTTCAAACATTAATTCATGAAATTGATCCAATCAATATTCAATTAAACATGTATTAAGCATACTTAAACATCCAATTTATTCAAATCATGCTCAAATACAAAATACCCAAATTTTAAGCCCTAAACTTTCATGCTTGAACCTAGGCTCTTGATGCCATTGTTGGTTTTATTCTAGGTCCCAAGATCATCAAACAAGCATGAATAATAAGTGTGAATACATCAAGGAGATAGCGGAATACTCACATCGATCGGTTGTGACGATTTGAAGAAGAACAAAATGATTTTCCCCTTCAAAGTGGCGCCAATAGCAGTGCAGTCCACTGCTCACTGTTTTCAGTTTTGGTCCATGAATTTGAGCCTCGAACTTGCGTCAAACGATTCCCGGCTCGTGGGTGAGTTTCCCTAACACCTTCGTATGCCTCTTAGGAGTGTGCTAGCACTTGGATCTTGCCACAAAACTCAAAATGGATCATCATTTTCGGCCAACCCTTGGCAGTTCACTGCCTTGGGCGTGAACTTGAGAGTAGAAAGAGAGATGGAGAAATGGTTAGGTTAAGGAAAAAGGTGTCAAACATTCACTTATATATTTTCCAAAAATACTAAAGCATTTACCATTTATTTTATGCTTTAAAAAACAATAAAACAAATGTAATAATGTTTACTTTATTCTTTTACCCTTGGTAAAAGGTGAAAAGGAAAAAGGCTTTCACTTTTCCAAAAAGTTAAAAGTCTTTTCCCCCCAAAATTTCCCTCCAAATTTTAAAGGTCAAAGTCAAAGAGTCAAAGTTACTTTTCCAAAAAGTGATTTGACTTTTATGACTTGCGATGTGATTTGCGATGCGACTTGCGGCACGTGATTCAAAATCGACGTAACTTCGCAAACACATTCCGAGCTCGGTTTCGATAATTCTAAATTAACGATTTTCTCGATGCCTCGTTAATAAATCCAATTTACTAATCACGTCGCTCGAGAATTAATTCTAAATTAATTCAAGTGCCCGAATTAAAATCTAATTTTAATTCCTAATCGAAATCCAATTTCGTTTAATATATCGAATATATTATTTATCGATTAATTCCAGATTAATCGTTCTCTCTCTTTAAATTGATATTTTATCCTAGATAAAATATCTCCGTAATTAATCCCAGATTAATTTTCTCTCTCTTCGAAATAATCCCAGATAATTAAAGTGCGAGTCATACGTCATCGGTGTATCATTGGGAAGCGACCCATGAGATCTCCGGATATGTGGCAGTAAATTCGGTATCGGACTATCCGAACACGTAAGTACCAAGTACTACGTTTTACCGATTCACAAGACAAGGTTGGCTTCTAGCAAAGCGCCATGCCTACCCAATTCTCCGAAATATCCTTACAGGAATTATTGATCTGTATCTGGCGTAGTATACACGTATAGTGCATATCGATCTAGTATCGGATGGTCACGTGCTAGGCCTGGGGCTGGAGCTTGTGGCTGCCCCGTACGAAGCACATGTCGGATGTCTGGTAACTAGTCTCTATAATCGGATATACATGACCTAGTCATAATATCCCGATGGCCGCGCAGCACTTAAGAGCACTAATACCGTATCCTACGTGACATCATCTCCACTATGACTGGAGTGATACTTCCGTCTTGACATCACACCCAATACTCTACGATTCTCAATATACCAGTATTGGCGTACACAGAACCGGTTAAAGCCCTGGACGACCTCAACAAAAGTATATTGATTGTCATAAGTATTAGCGGTGCAAGTCTCAAGTTAAGACCAAATACACCTACCCTGATGTCGGACTCCCATAGACACATAGTCAAACTACCAATGGGATTCCGAGGGGGTCTATCCAGAGCGAAGCTGTTCCCGTACCATCGGTGAAACACAACCTCCTACCGCACTTGCATAAGTATCCAATACTTAAATATATGAGAACTATGCTCGTTATGCCCTCACAACGTGCACAAGTGCAATACTAGTCTTTTACGCATTACCGATGTCCAATCTCGATAATACTCTGACTAGGGATATTTAATGATTATCCTTTGTGGACTGATACTGTCTCATATCATTCTCAATCCAGGAACTAATCATAGGGACCTCCTATCATTTATATATCTAAGGTGATCTAATCACAAATGATAAGATAGCAATCTCATTTGTCACATAGTTAATTTGTACAACAACACCATGATCTGTACAAATAGTGACGCTATGGGTCATAATTGTCCAACAACATTGTGGTATACCCCTCTCCTACTCACTATTTTGAAGTGTAAGGTTTTATCTCACTAGTATCTTATGAATCTTAGATTATGCTCGGCTAAAGTCATAACCTTATTAATACTAATTGATAATTTAGTGATCTAACCAATTTTAACTCTTAAAATTTTATTCACTAATCCCGATTAGTCTCTACTAACCAATTAACTTAATTAAACTAATTTAATCAAGTTGTTTTAGTGATCTAATCAATTTAACTCTTAAATTATTAATCCACTAATAGGTTTTAAAATTAGAATTCAACGAACGGACCAAATGTCATTAAATCATTTAATCGATAAAAGCACATTGTTTATTCTAAAGGTACATGGTATTGTATCCCGAGTGCAGACCATATTACCGTCCATTCGGAATCGACTATGGAATTTACGTTCAGGTTTCCATCCGATATACCAAGGAAAATAATGTACTCATAAGGTCTATTTGTTTCTAAAACTTGAAATCGCATTTTTTAAACCTTTAAACTAATTAACCTTGTTAATCCGTTTGCATGCATCTCATATTCTTATTTAACTTTTAAATTACATAAAATCATATTTTATGACTAGAATATCATACATATCTACATGTTATGGCATGTGAAAATGCAAGAGTAGGCACCCTATACTATATGACATGTTATTAAACACTTTAAAACATACATATTTACCCAGGTCTAGGCATTGGGACGCGAACTGGTGGGCGTCTTGAGGCTCAGAAAATGAGAACTTGAAAAAGCATCAGGTCTGTTTCGCGTCGCGATGTGAGGAGACCTGCATCGTGACGCGATCGAGGCTGTAGCCTCAGTTCTCGCATGCGTTGCGTGTCGCGACGCGCTAAGGGTTGCATCGCGACGCAAAAAATACACATTTCAAATTGCGTTGTTGGTCTTCAAAACTTATTCCATGGAGTGTTGTTGAGTTCTTTGCGGAATTTCTCCGTCAAAAGTCCTTCGCAGCATCAGCTCCTCCAAGTTACAAATAGGATTACATAAAAGACTTATTACAAAGGAAATGAACTTTCAACACTTGAAAGAATATGACCTTATGGTCTTAACTTACAACACTTGAAAGAATATAACTTTATGGTCTTGCATTTTCAATGCTAAAAACAAGAGCCGGAAAAATTAACGATCAATGTAATATATTAATCACATGAATCAAAAGTAAATATTCATCACATGAACATTAAAACCATTCATCTCATGAATCTAATTGTACCTACTCATCACAACATGCATTTTAATAATCTATAGCTCATATAAATTATTAAAACTAAAATGAGAAGGGTTAAGAAAACTTTTCAACTTTAAGCTCTCGATGCCAATTGTAGGAAACAAATTTCCTTAGCGCGGTGAAAGTTTCTTGTGGTGGCACCGCTCCGGTATGGTGTTGGTCTCTAAGACATTCCCAAGATCATATAAAGAAATGAAATCATGTGAATACTAAAGTAAGAATGGCAGAATCATACTTACAAAGAACGGATGTTGGATGCGTTGAACACAAAATTTCCTCCTTGAAGTTTCGGCCAAGGTCTCATTTGAATGTGAAATCCAAGCTCCAAGCTTTGTTGTTGATTCCAAGCTCAATGATTGGTTTCCCTATCACCTTGAATGATTCCTTTGGTGTGCTAGCACTTAGAAAAAATTGCAACAATTCTTTCTTGTTCTTGATGGAGCTCACGGCAATGGAGCTAAAGGGGAGAGAGAGAGAGTTTTTCAATTTCCTTTTGTTTTGTTTTTCAAAAAAAAAACCTATTACAAAAGTCTTTCACAAATTTGGTATATGCTTTTCCAAAAAGCATAAAGCAAATTGGAGGGAAAAATGGCATTCAATGCCTCCATCTACTCCCATCATGAATAGTGACTGGTTGTCAATCACAAAAAGTGACATGACTTCCATCACTAAAGTGACAGGCGATGTGACTTGTGGGCCCCACTTTAATTCAAAATCCGAGTGGGCCCGCGAACACATTCCAGGCTCGGGTTCACTAATTCTGAATTAACGAATTTTCCGTTGCGACGTAATTAAATCAAATTTAATTAATAATTATGCCTAACAAAATTACTATTCACGTCGCTCGCGAATTAATTCTAAATTAATTTGTTTGCCCGAATTAAAATCCAATTTTAATTCCGCGTCGAAATCTAATTTTGTTTAATATATCGAATATATTATTTTATCGATTAATTCCGAATTAATCGTTTTCTCTCTTCAAATAATATTTTATCCTAGATAAAATCTCTCCGTAATTAATCCTAGATTAATTATGTTCGAATCATACGTCATCGGTGAATCTTTGAGAAGCGACCCATGAGATCCCTGGATATGTTGGCAGTAAATCTGGTTGTCAGACTATCCGAACACGTACGTACCTCGTACTACATTTTTACCGATTTACGAGACATGGTTGGCTTCTAGCAAAGCACCGTGCCTACCCAATTCTCCAGAAATATTCTTAAAGGAATATATAATCTATGTCAGGTGTAGTATACGTAGTATTGCGTTTTGTGATCCAGTATCGGATGTCACATGCAAGGCCTGGGGCTGGAATAGTGTCTGCCCCGTACGAAGCATATATCGGATCACAAGCAACTAGTCTCTTTAATCGGATAATCATGACCATGTCATATTATCCCGATGGTTGCAACCAATTAGAGTACTAGTTTTGTAGACCTGCGTGATCATCATCTCCATATAACCGAAGTAATACTTCCGTCTTGACATCACACCCAATACACTTCGATTCTCAATAAACCCAGAATAGGCATACACAGAACCTGTTAAAATCCTGGACGACCAAAACCAAAGTGTATTGATTGTCGCAAGTACTAGCGATGCAAGTCTCAGGTTAAGACCAAATACACATACCCTGATGTGGATTCCCATAGACACATAGTCATACTACCAATGGGATTTCGCGGGGTCTATCCAGAGCGAAGCTGTTTCCGTACCATCGGTAAAAACAACCTCCTATCGCAGTTGCATAAGTATCCAATACTTAAATATATGAGAACTATGATGTTACGCTTCCATAACACGCACAAGTGCAATACTAGTCTATTCTGCATTATCGTTGTCCAGTCTCGATGGACATCGATAATACTACGACTAAGGATATTTAATGATTAAACCTTTATAGATTGATATTGTCTCATATCTTATAATCCGGAACTAATCATAGGGACTTTTATCATTTATATATTTAAGTAATCAAATTACAAAATGATAAAATGTAATTTCCATTGTCACAGAGTTAATTTGTACAAAAACCACAATGTCTTTTACAAATAGTGACGCTATGGGTCATAATTGTCCAACAATTTCCCACTTGGCCTATAGCCAGTCACTCAAGCATCTAACACCTGAACTATGTACATGTCCCTCAAACTTTTGTTGAGGAATAGCTTTCGTCAACGGATCTGCAATGTTGTCCTCTGATGCGACCTTCTCGATCTTCACATCGCCACGATGTATGATCTTACGAATCAGATGGAAACGTCGAAGAACATGTTTGAATCATTGATGAGACCACGATTCCTTAGCCTGCGCTATAGCTCCGTTATTGTCACAATACAATGGAATGGGCTCAGCTGCTAACAGAACTACTCCTAATCCAATTAGGAATTTACGGATCCAAACTGCCTCTTTTATTGCTGCAGCTGCAGCAATATACTCTGCTTCTGTTATTGAATCGGCAATACTCTATTACTTGGAAGATTTCCAGCTTACTGCTCTGTTATTCAAACAAAATATATACCCGGATTGCGACTTGCAGTCGTCTTTATCGGTTTGGAAACTTGCATCGGTATACCCAATTACCTCAAGTTCTCCATCTCCATAGATTAAGAAAGCATCCTTAGTTCGTTTAAGATACTTAAGGATATTCTTAACCGCCATCCAGTGACCATCACCTGGATCGGCTTGATATCGACTATACATGCTCAAAGCATACGAGACATCGGGTCGCGTACATATCATGGCATACATGATCGATCCGACTGCCGAGGCGAACGGTATCCGACTCATGTTTTCTCTCTCATCTTGAGTTTTAGGACACATGTCCTTAGATAGAGTGACGCCATGTGACACTGGCAACAGTCCCCTTTTGGACTGATCCATGTTGAATCTCTTTAACACTTTGTCAATGTACGTTCTCTGGGAGAGTCCAAGCAGCTTTCTAGATCTATCCTGGTAGATCTTTATTCCTAGAATAAAGGCTATTTCACCCAGATCCTTCATGGAGAATTTTAATGAAAGCCAAGCTTTCACCGATGTTAACATGGGAATGTCATTGCCAATAAGCAATACATCATCAACGTAAAGGACAATGAATGTTAGTGCGCTCCATCTAACCTTCTTATATACAAAAGTATCATCCTCATTTTGAACGAGATCATATTCTTTTATGATCTCATCAAAATGTTGGTTCCAAGAACGCGACGCTTGCTTCAATCCATAAATGGATCGATTTAACTGTAAGGTTTCTACTATAGTCCCGGGATCGATTTCAAGCATAAAACAAGTGCGAATACAACAATGAAATATGGCGGAATCAATATTAATTGATCCAATCAATATTTCATGAAATTGATCATATATAACTTCAATAGAACATCATTCAAGCATACTCAATCAATCGATTTTATCAAATTATGCTCAAATTGATTTTGCCCAAATTTTACCCTAATTTGTTTCATGCTCAAAATGGCTCAAGATACCATTGTAGGGTTTCTACTATAGTCCCGGGATCGATTTCAAGCATAAAACATGTGCGAATACAACAATGAAATACGGCGGAATCATACTTACATTGATCGGATTTTGCGACGCGACGAACACAAGCCCTTGCTCCATGAAGCTCTCGGCTTTGCTAATTGGATGTGCTCCAATTTTCGGTACAAGCTCCAAGCTTTCGAATGGTGATTCCATGCTCACAAGTTGGTTTCCCTACCACATTCGCAAGACCCCGAATGTGTGCTAGCACTCGGTAATTTTTGCCACAAAATCACCAAAGCTTCTCCTTGTATTCTTGGCAAAATGCAGAAAAAAGAAGAAGAAAACAGCCCATTGGGCGTGAGAGGGAAGAGAGAAAATGTGTTAAGTGTGTTGGTTAATTGATTTCCAAAATCAATTAAAACATATACCAATTTTTCACTTTCAAAAAGTCAAGGCATTAAAGCCAACCAACTACCACCATCAATCACTCATGACAAGTTGTCAAATCACTCAAAGTGACTAGACATCACATCAATCGATTGACTAGTGATTTGACGCTTGATGTGACTTACTGGCCGCACTTAAATTCGTAATGCGAGTGCGCCCGCAAACACTCCCGGGCTCGCTAATTCCAAATTAACGAATTTTCCGTTGCGACATAATTAAATAAAATTCAATTAAATAATTGTGCCTATCAAAATTACTATTCACGTCGCTAACGAATTAATTCTAAATTAACTCGTTCGCCCGAATTAAAATCTAATTTCAATTCCGCGTCGAAATTCAATTTCGTATAATATATCGAATATATTATTTTATCGATTAATTCCAAAATTAATCGGATCTCTTGTAACTAGTCTCTATTATCAGATAATCATGACCTAGTCATATTATCCCGATGACTGCAGTACATAAGAGAACCAGTTCCGTATCCTACGTGATCATCATCTCCACTATGACTGGAGTGACACTTCCATCTCGACATCACACCAAATACACTACGATTCTCAATATACCTAGAAGTGGCGTACACAGAACCTGTTAAATCCCTGGACGACCAAAACCAAAGTATATTGATTGTCGCAAGTATTAGCGGTGCAAGTCTCAGGTTAAGACCAAATACACCTACCCTGATTCGGACTTCCATAGACACATAGTCATACTACCAATGGAATTTCGAGGGGTCTATCCAGAGCGAAGCTGTTCCTGTACCATCGGTAAACACAACCTCCTATTACACTTGCATGAGTATCATATACCCACATATATGAGAGCTATGCCGTTATGCTCCCACAACGCGTACAAGTGTAATACTAGTCTTTTACGCATTATCGATGTCCAATCTCGATAATACTCTGACTAGGGATATTTAATGATTAAACCTTCGTGGATTGATACTGTCTCATATCATCTCAATCCGGAACTAATCATTTGGACCTTCAATCATTTATACATCTTGGTATCTAATTACAAATGATAAAAGAGCAATTTCCTTTGTCACATAGTTAATTTGTACAACAACACCATGATCTGTACAAATAGTGATGCTATGGGCCATAACTGTCCAACAATCTCCCACTTGGCCTATAGCCAATCACTCAACTCTCCTACACCCGAACTATGTACGGTTCGCTCAAATTTCTGCTGAGGAAAGACTTTCGTCAGCGGATTTGCATTGTTATCATCTGATGCGATTTATTCGATCATCACATCGCAACGATGTATGATCCGAACGAATCAGATGAATAATTGAAGTATTTATCTGGATCGTTGATGAGACCATTAATTCTTTACCCTGTGTTGTAGCCTAGCTCAGCTACTAACAGAACTACTCCTAATCTGATTAGGATTATTATCGATCCAAAAGGCTTCTATTGCTGCCTCAGCTGCATCAATAATCCACTTTTGTTGTTTATTCGGTAACAATATCTTGCTTGGAATATTTCCAGCTCATTGTTCCGTTATTCAAACTTTATAGTACCATTGTTGCGACTTATAAACCTTTTTATCGGTTATGAAACTTGCAGCAGTGAACCCAGTCACTTCAAGTTCTCATTCTCCATAGTATAAGAAAGCATCCTTAGTCCATCTAAGATACTAAAAATGTTCTTAACATCAATCCAGTGACTATCACTTGGATTGGCCCGATTGTGACTCCATATGTTCAAAACATACGAGACATCAGGTCGCGTATATTTATTTCAATGTACGATTTCTCGGAGAGTGCGAACAACCTTTAGATCTATGCCAGTAGATCTTTATTCCTAGAATAAAGGTTGTCTCTCACAAGAATTCTACGGAGAATTTTCATGAAAGCTAAGCTTTCACCGATTGTATTATGAGAATATCATTTCCAAAAAAAATGATATGTCATCATTATTTAGGACATTCACTGTCAGTGCGCTCCCACTAACCTCCTTATATACATAAGAATCATTTTCGTTTTGAATTAAATCATACACCATTATGATTACATCAAAACGATAATTCCAAGAATGCAATGCTTGCTTCAATCCATTTATGGATTGAATTAACTCGCAAACCTTGTTTGCTCATTTTGGTACGACAAAACCGTCAGGATGTTGTAAACATCCTCCAAAAAGTTTCCTTTTAAGGAAAGCAATTTTGACGTTCAGCTGCCATATTTCATAAATGAAACATGCAGCAACAGCAAGCATTATCCAAATGGATTTAACCATGGCAACAGTTAAAAGGTTTCGTCGTAATCGACACAATGTTGATAACGATACATTTTCGCTACAAGCCCAGCTTAATACGTTGGTATGTTGCCTTCCATGTATTTCTTCCTTGAAGACTTATATTGTACCAACAGACACAATATCTTTCGGTACAACAACCAGTGTCCAAACTTGGTTGGTATACATGGAATCCATTTCGGACATCATGGCACTTTGCCATAATTGGGAGTCGATACCTTTTATCACTTCCTCATACGTAGTCAGTTCGTATTCCTCAATAAGATTGACATCTTTACGAGGTGAGATCAGAAACCCGTACCCCATGTTGTTTTCTGATTCTCTCCGACTCACGTTGTTCTTGTGTATTCGAAGATTGCGGTATAGTTTCATCCTTGATGAACTATTTGTGTTCCATTAAAGAATCAGTACCTGGAATAGTATTACTCTGATTTTCATCGAGTTTTGCTTTCCTCCCACTTACCACTGCATATCGGTATTCCTCTAGGAAAATCGCATGGTGAGCAACAATTAAATTGTTCTCTAGTGAGTTATATAAGTACTATACTTAGGTTTCCCTAGGATAACCCACAACTTAGGCACTTATCCGATTTAGGTTCTAGTTTGGTATCATCCAAACATATGCCTAGAATTCCCAAATCTCCAGGAATGAGAAAACTCGGTTTCTTTCCTATTCATATCTAATATGAAGTCTGTCTAACATATTTTTATGGAACCTTATTCAAAATAAGTTTTGCACTGTTTAAAGGTTATCCTTTGAAGGAAATGGTAGCTCAGAGCGACTCATGATTAACCTTATCATGTCCAACAAAATTTGGTTTCTCCGTTCAGACACACCGTCAAACTGACGTGTTCCGGGAGGATCCTCATTGAAAGAATATTATACTCTTTCAAGTATTTGAGAAACTTATTGCTTAAGTATTTTCATCATGGTCCAATCATGGTGTTTAATACTTTAGCCGATCTCTTTGTCTACTTCGTGTCGAAACTCTAAAAGTTTCCGATTCGTGTTTCAAAAGAAACACATAACCATAACGCGATGCCACATCCGTAAAGGTCACGAAATATTCATATCCACATCTAGCCTAGCTAGACATGGGCCCACTTACGTCACTATGAACGAGGGCTAACAGATCGATGACACTTACACTTTTACCAAGTAAAAGGTGTTTTATGCACTTTTCCCAATAAACTAGATTTGTAGACATTATTTCAATAGAATCAAATCTGTCCTAGTATCCACTCTTCGAAAGTGTGGATATACGAGTCTTGTTAATTGTGTCCCAGACAACAATGCCACTTATAAGTCTCAACTGATTAAATCAGTTTGAGCTATTTGTTTGTCATGTTATACGTTTGAGATTCATTTATATTCTAAATATAAATACTGTTATTCACAATAATGTGTTTATCTCAATATCATATTTATAAAATAAAACACTTTAATGTTCTATATTAAAGGTATACCCACAACGGGTTAAACCCTGATATAGAGATAATGTTTCTAGTCAAACTAGTTACATTGTAACTGTTTCCTAATTTTAAGTACATACCCGAAGGGTAGTTCCTAAACTTAGGTATCTACGGTTAAAACAGCGACTGTCGTCCTGTTTCCGATTCATAGATTAATCTCAACTGAAGTCAGTATCCTGCTAATAAGCAGATTCTGCACATCAGTACATATTTATGTACCACATTCAGTATCTAAAATCCAATTTTAATACTAGTAGTGAACATGTTTATGACAAACATATTTGAAGTCGGAAGCCTTGCCCTTTCTTCATTACTTCATGTCTGCCTTGTCATACGGCAGTCACCCTTCAGTGACCCCGTTTGCCACAGTTTAGACAGACATCATGTGATATGTCCTTTGTCTTCCCAGAAGATTATAATGACTTTGCCTTTGCCCTTTTTCCACACCAGAAGCCTTTGGCCAAGCCTTAGCCTTCTAGAATGTCGAAATAAGATGCGCCTTGCGCTTCTTGCCTATTGCAAACTTTGGCTTTATCTCTTTGAGCATAGCCATTAACTCTCCAAGACTTTACTATTGCGATTTGTACTTCAAAGATCTAAGAATAGATCTATGAAGATCCTTCAATTTCAATATCATACTATAAGGATCTAATCCTTAGTTCTGACTAAGAAATTAAGGAGTCTATTTGGCAAGCTTAAAGGATTAAGCACTAAAGTTATCATCACATGAATATTCCAAATATCATGTTCTACTATTTGTTCAACTCCAGGCTTAGGCTCGAGATGTCACTATATCAAATAAAGTAACTTCTCGGTTCCCAGGACTATCCTGAGATTTTATTCCCAATTTGAAAAATAAAGTCGTTTAAATACATTTTCACCCAGGATTATGTTTTAAACACTAATCTTTCAATTATCTTGATTCTAATAGTCCAACTATTTAATCAACGATTTTAGGTACTATTGATTATAATGATTACTATAGTCCAATTATATAATCAACTATAATTTAATAGATTAATTCAATTATATTGATTACTATAATCCAATTATAAATCAACTATTAATTGAAATTAGTTAATTCAAATATATTGATTACTATAATCCAATTATAATCAACTATAAATGAAATAGTTTGAATACAGTCCAACTGTTTAATTAAAACAACGATTAAATATTAGTCCAACTAATAAATAATTTATATATGACGAAAAATTGTAATGAGCGCGTATGGCAAGTAACTAAACGAATATTGCAAATTTAATACTTGCCTCCCACTATTTTTCGGCGAGCCTCTAACCCTCTGTGGAGTACTCGGGAAACCTTGTTTCCTAGTGGGCTAGGATCCCGTTAAATAACACATAATCTTGACTTTGGCCAACAAATTGTATGATAATTAACTAGGTAGATCTCTAAGATCAATTGGATCCCATCCAATTCCTAGATCCAATAGGTGGACATCCAAGTCCGAAACATATATCTTATATATGCCAATATATCCATATATTGCCTAACCTTTTTCCTCTGAATCAACTAAGCCTTGGCTTTGGCACAACAAACTTAGTGATCCCAGTTAAGCGGAACCCATTGACCTTGGAAAGATTCCTAATCAATGTCGATGGACAAGAAGTGATCTTGACTTTGGCTAACAAATCACAACTTGGACAAGACACCGATATGGAACAAAGCCTTCATGATTCAAACACATCCGCGACGGAAAAAGGTCTTGACTTTGGCCAACAAACCAATGCCAGTTTTGGATCTTGAGTAAGAATCACTCAATGGAAGGAAAAATGCTTAATATGTTGTGAGGGTTTTTTCGCGTAATTGGCAACCAATTTATTATCTTTGTTAAAGTCTCATCATCATACACCCTTAAACATGCATTCTAAACACATAATAAGGCGCGTATAAATAAATATAATAATGATATGCGGATGGATACTTAACACATTGTTCCTAGAACAAATCTCTCCATTTTCCTCTCTCCCACTAGCACAAGTATTATTTCTACCCGAGTACATAACACTTCTAAAGAAACCTCATTTACATTGAGGGGAATAGGTGAGAAGAGAAATACACAGAGTCAAGAGGTAATAGGCTGGACACGCAGGTCCAATTTAATAAATTCTAAATTTATTACAATAATTTCCCAAATTGCCCTCACCCATCTAATATCCATCCGATATACATTATTCATACATCGCATCCATGTATTCACACAAGCATGTTATCAATCAATCTAATCCAATTAATTAAGCTGATAATTAATGACCATCCAATGTTCAAACAACGATTTGATTTTGCATGAGTCCAACTCGTTTTGCGAATAAGTACTCAAAGTACGAATTCTTGAATTATATTGAACTACAACATTAAATCCAATTTAATTTGTATTCAATACTAATTCTATATTTAATTCCAAATTAAATATTACACTTTTTAATGTCCCTTTACGACTTAGATTCTAAATCTAATCGTTACGGGTCTCAAAGCCCGATTAACATCCAATGTTAATTTAATTTAAAGCCCAATGGGCTTTTAATTAATTTCATAAGGCATGGACTTTTGGTCAATATGGGTCAAACCCAAATACCAAAGCCCATTTAAGGAATCACCCTTATTTGCCAAGAAACCAATTTAGGCCCATTAGGCCCAATTAATATTAAAGGTCCATTAAGTCATAATTGGGCTTTATGGATATGGTTTTGGGCCCAATTGGATCCAACCAATTAGCCTAAACCAAACTTGGCCCAACCAAGCCCATTAAGCGCAATCACAACTTTACAAGCCCAATTCCAAATTTGAGCCCAATTAATTTAATTTCAAAATTCCAAATTTCATAATTAAATTAACCAAAGTGTATGCCATAATTAATTAACAAATTAATATTTCCAAAATACTAATTCACTCAATTAATTCTGCTCATTATCATCAACATATGTCCAACACATTTGAATCCAAAAATCACATCATTTTACATGCTATAAAGTCTCGGCATTTTAGGGATTATTTGTCCAATTCAAAATTCAGTCAATTTAAATCTCAAATCAACATTCCCCAAATGGTTTCAGCTCATCCAATGATCAAAATCAAAAAATACCATGACATTAGGGCATTGTTCATATTCGGCCAAGCCAACATATTGGGGAAAAATTGATCCAATCAATATTTTATGAAATTGATCATATACAACTTCAATACAACATCATTCAAGCATACTCAATCAATCGATTTTATCAAATCATGCTCAAATTGATTTTGCCCAAATTTTACCCTAATTTGTTTCATGCTCAAAATGGCTCAAGATACCATTGTAGGGTTTCTACTATAGTCCCGGGATCGATTTCAAGCATAAAACATGTGCGAATACAACAATGAAATATGGCGGAATCATACTTACATTGATCGGATTTTGCGACGCGACGAACACAAGCCCTTGCTCCATGAAGCTCTCGGTTTTGCTCATTGGATGTGTTATAATTTTCGGTACAAGCTCCAAGCTTTCGAATGGTGATTCCATGCTCACAATTTGGTTTCCCTATCACCTTTGCAAGACCCCGAATGTGTGCTAGCACTCGGTAATTTTTGCCACAAAAATCACCTAAGCTTCTCCTTGTATTTTCACTTTCAAAAAGTCAATGCATTAAAGCCAACCAACTACCACCATCAATCACTCATGACAAGTTGTCAAATCACTCAAAGTGACTAGACATCACATCAATCGATTGACTAGTGATTTGACGCTTGATATGACTTACGGGCCGCACTTAAATTCGCAATGCGAGTGCGCCCGCAAACACTCTCGGGCTCGTGTTCGCTAATTTCAAATTAACGAATTTTCCGTTGCGACGTAATTAAATCAAATTCAATTAAATAATTGTGCCTATAAAAATTACTATTTACATCGCTAACGAATTAATTCTAAATTAACTCGTTCGCCCGAATTAAAATCTAATTTCAATTCCGCGTCGAAATCCAATTTCGTATAATATATCGAATATATTATTTTATCGATTAATTCCAAATTAATCGTTCTCTCTCTTTAAATAATATTTTATCCCAGATAAAATATCTCCGTAATTAATCCCAGATTAATTTTCTCTCTCTACTAATTAATCCCAGATTAATTAAGTGCGAGTCATACGTCATCAGTGAATCGTCGGGAAACGACCCATGAGATCCCCGGATATGTTGGCAGTAAATCTGGTCGTCGGACTATCCGAACACGTACGTACCTAGTACTACATTTTTACCGATTTACAAGACATGGTTGGCTTCTAGAAAAGCACCGTGCCTACCCAATTCTCCAGAAATATTCTTACTGGAATATGTGATCTATATCAGGCGTAGTATACGTAGTATTGCGTATTTCGATCCAGTATCGGATGTCACGTGCAAGGCCTGGGGCTGGAATTATGTCTGCCCCGTACGAAGCACATATCGGATCTCTGGTAACTAGTCTCTATTATCGGATAATCATGACCTAGTCATATTATCCCGATGACTGCAGTACATAAGAGAACCAATTCTGTATCCTACGTGATCATCATCTCCACTATGTCTGGAGTGACACTTCCATCTCGATATCACACCCAATACACTACGATTCTCAATATACCCAGAAGAGGTGTACACAGAACCTGTTAAAGCCCTGGACGACCAAAACCAAAGTATATTGATTGTCACAAGTATTAGTGGTGCAAGTCTCAAGTTAAGACCAAATACACATACCCTGATTCGGACTTCCATAGACACATGGTCATACTACCAATGGAATTCCGAGGGGTCTATCTAGAGCGAAGATGTTCCCTTACCATCGGTAAACACAACCTCCTATTACACTTGCATGAGTATCATATACCCAAATATATGAGAACTATGACGTTATGCTCCCACAACGCGTATAAGAGTAATACTAGTCTTTTACGCATTATCAATGTCCAATCTCGATAATACTCTGACTAGGGATATTAAATGATTAAACCTTCGTGGATTGATACTGTCTCATGTCATCTCAATCCGGAACTAATCATATGGACCTTCTATCATTTATACATCTTGGTAATCTAATTACAAATGATAAAAGAGAAATTTCCTTTGTCACATAGTTAATTTGTACAACAACACCATGATCTATATAAATAGTGATGCTATGGGCCATAACTGTCCAACATTAACTTAAAAACCTTGTTTGCAAGTCTAGGTACGACAAAATTGTTAGGCTGTTGTATATAAACATCCTCCAAAAGGTTTCAGTTAAGGAAAGCGATTTTGACGTCCATCTGCCATATCTCGTAATCGAAATATGCAGCAATAGCAAGCATTATCCTAATGGATTTAATCATGGCAACTGGTGAAAAAGTTTCGTCGTAATCGACATCATGTCGTTGACGATACCCTTTCGCTACAAACCTAGCTTTGTACGTTTGTATGTTGCCATCCATGTCGGTCTTCCTCTTGAAGACCCATTTGCAACCAATAGGCTTTACGCCTTTTGGTGCATCAACCAGTGTCCAAACTTGGTTGGTGTACATGGAATCCATTTCGGAATTCATGGCATCTTGCATAAACCGGAGTTGATACCTTGTATCGCTTTCTCATACGTAACCGGCTCGTCTTCCTCAATAAGATTAATATCCACATGAGGTGAGATCAGAAACCCATACCTCTCAGGTTATTTTCTGACTCTCTCCGATCTACGCGGTCATTGTGTATTCGAAGATTGTGGTACAGTCTCATCCCTGATGGACTGTTGTTGTTCCGCTAAGGATTCTGTGCTAGGAACAGTATCACTCCAATTTTCATCGAGTTCTACTTTCCTCTCACTTATCACTGCATCTAGGAATTCCTTCTCAAGGAAAACCGCATGTAGAGCAACAAATACTTTGTTCTTTTGTGGGTGATAGAAGTAATATCCTTTGGTTTCCCTAGGATATCCTACAAATAGGCATTTATCCGATTTGGGTTCAAGTTTGGTACATTCCAAATGTTTGACGTATGCCCAGCAACCCCAAATCTTCAGGAATGAGAAACCCGGTTTCTTTCCTGTCCATATTTCATACGGAGTCTGTTGAACGGACTTTGACGGAACCTTATTCAAAATAAGTATTGCATTGTTCAGTGCATATCCCCAAAAGGAAATAGGTAGCTCTGTGCGACTCATCATAGACCTTACCATGTCTAACAAATTTCGGTTTCTCCGTTCCGACACACCGTTTAATTGCGGTGTTCCTGGAGGAGTCCACTGTGAAAGAATACCATATTCTTTCAAGTAATCAAGAAACTCATTAGTTAAGTATTCGCCACCACGGTCTGACCGTAATGTCTTAATACTTTTACCGGTCTGTTTTTCTACTTCGTGTCGAAACTCTTTGAATTTCTCAAAGGTTTCCGACTTGTGTCTCATAAGATACACATAACCATAACGCGATGCATCATCCGTAAAGGTTACGAAGTATTCATATCCACCTATATCCTGGCTAGACATGGGCCCATATACGTCACTATGAACGAGGGCTAACAGTTCGGTGACACGTGCACCTTTACCGCTAAAAGGTGATTTAGGAATCTTGCCTAATAAACAAGATCCGCAGACGTCATATGAATTTGGATCAAATCTGTCCAAGTACCCACTCTTCGAAAGTGTGGATATACGTGTCTTGTTTATGTGTCCGAGACGACAATGCCACATGTAAGTTTCATCTTTGTTACTTACTTTAAGCCTTTTGTTTGTTACAGAATATGTTCGAGATTGATTTATATTTAAAATATAAAGACCATTATTTACATCAGCAGTGCAAATTTCCATATCATCTTTATACATAAAACACCCAGTGTTTTTAAATACAAAAGTATACCCACATTGGGCTAACATAGATACGAAATTAATATTCCTAGTCAAACTAGGTACATAATAACAGTCTGATAGTTTAAGTACATGCCCCGAGGGCAGTTCCAAAACAAAAGTGCCAACGGCCAAAACGGCGACTCGTGTCCCATTTCCAACGCGGAGGTCAATCTCTCCTAAGGCTAGTCTCATGCTAATCTGCAGATCCTGCACATCAGTACATATATGAGTACCACAACCAGAATCAAAAATCCAATTTTTAAAACTAGTACTAGACATGTTTATTTCTATAACAAACATACCTGAAGCCGGTGCCTTGCCCGTTTTGATTTCCTTCATGTGTACCTTATACTCGCGGCAGTCACGCTTCCAGTGACCCCACTTGCCGCACTGTAGACATACATCTTGGGATTTGTCCTTACCCTTCCCAAAAGGTTTTGACGATTTGGCCTTGCCTTTCTTCTTCTTCTTCTTTACACCTCCAGTCTCCTTAGGCCAAGCCCTTGGAGTCTGAGATGTTGAAGTGAAGTACGCCTCACGCTTCTTGCCCTTTAGGAGCTCTTTTTCTGCTTCGCGTAGTGTGGACATCAGCTCTCCAAGAGTTTAGTCTTGGTTCAACATATTGTAGTTCATGATGAACCCATTCCAAGTGCCGGGGAGAGACTGTAGGATCAAATCTACTGTAGGATCAAATCTACTGAAGTCTCAGCCTCGAAGACAATGCCCATCTGTCCCAGCTGCTCAATGTCAGCAATCATCTGTGACACATGGTGCTCAACAGACGTATCATCTGACATGCGAGCGCAGAAAAGCTTCTTCTGAAACTCATATATTTGCGATCTAAGATTAGATCGGTGAAGATCATGCAACTTCGCCATCATCTCATAGGGATCCAATCTCTTGTTTTGATGACGGAATTACGGAGTCATAGCAGCAAGCATTACCGATTGAGCAGTTGCGTTGTCATCGCTATGAGTCTTCCAAAGCTCTAGCTCAAACAACTGATCAGGTCGGGGCTTAGGCCCAAGAGGTCTCTCTATAGTGTAGAGCAACTTCTCAGATCCCAGGACAATCATGATATTCATGTCCCAATCTTGAAAGTTTGTGCCATTAAAGACATTATCGCCAATGACAATATCCATAATGCTTAACTTTCCTGTCATCTTAATCACAATAGTCCAACTATTTAATTAACGATGTATGAGTACAGTCTAACTGTTACAAGAAAAATAATAAAATATTAGTCCAACTAATAAATATAATTGACGAAATAATTTGAAAGCGCGTAAAGCTAAGTATTTGAATGAAATTGCAAATTCAATACTAGCCTCCCACTATTTTTCGGCGAGCCACTAACCCTCTGTTGAGTACTCGGGAAACCTAGTTTCCTAGTGGGCTAGGATCCCGTTAAATAATACACAACCTTGACTTTGGCCAACAAGCTGTATGCTATTTAACTAGGTAGATCTCTAAGATCAATTGGATCTCATCCAATTCCTAGATCCGGTAGGTGGACCTCCAAGTCCGAAACATATATACAATATATATGCCAATATATTTTCCTAACCTTTTCCTCTGAATCAACTAAGCCTTGGCTTTGGCACAACAAGCTTAATGATTCCAGTTAAGCGGAACCCATTGACTTTGGAAAGCTTCATAATCGATGTCGATGAAAAAGAAGTGATCTTGACTTTGGCCAACAAATCACAACTTGGACAAGACATACGATATGGAACAAAGCCTTCATGATTCAAAAACATCCGCAATGGATAAAGGTCTTGACTTTGGCCAACAAACCAGTGCCAATCTTAGATCTTGAGTAAGAATCACTCAATGGAAGGAAAACGCTTAATATTTGTTGAGGGTTTTTCGCGTAAATTGGCAACCAATTTATTATCTTTGATTAGGTCTCATCATACACCCTTAAGCATGTATTCTAAAAGCATAATAAGGCGCGGTAAATAAATTAATAATGATATGCGGATGGATATCTCACAGATTGTTCCTAGAACAAATCGCTCACTTTCCTCTCCCCGGCTAGCACTATTCTTACTTCTACCCAATTACATAATACAATTAAAGAAACTTCATTAACATTGAGGGGAATTAGGTGAGAAGAGAATTACAAAGAATCGAGAGAGATAAGGTTGGACACGCAGGTCCAATTTAATAAATTCTAAATTTACAATAATTTCCAAAATTGCCCTTTCCCTTCTAATATCCATCTGATATACATTATTCATTCAACACATCCATGTATTCACACAAAGCATGTTATTCAATCAATCTAATCCAATTAATTAATCTTTGAATAAAGTGATCATCCAATGTTCAAACAACGATTTGATTTGCGCGAGTCCAACTCGTTTAAGAATAAGTACTCGAAGTACGAATTCTTGAATTATATCGAACTATAATTTAAATCTAATTTAATTCGTATTCAATACTAATTCCATATTTAATTCCAAATTAAATAACTACACTTTTAAATGTTTCTTTAAGACTTAGATTCCAAATCTAATCTAAATGGGTCTCAAAGCCCAATTAACATCCAATGTAGTTTAATTAAAGTCTAATGGGCTTTCAATTAATTTCTTAAGGCATGGACTTTGGTCAGTATGGGTCAAACCCAAATACCAAAGCCCAATTAAGGAATCACCTTATTTGCCAAGAAACTAATTTTGGCCCATTAGGCCCAATTAAACATAAAAGGCCCATTTGTTATATTTGGACTTAATGGAATGGTTTAGGCCCAATTTGGATCCAATCCAATTGACCTAAACCAACTTGGCCCAACCAAGCCCATTAGGCCCAAATACAACATTTTAAGCCCAATTCTAAATTAAGCCCAACTAATTAAATTTTAATATTCCAAATATCATGATTTAATTAATTAAAGTGTTTAACCATGATTAACTATTTAAATTAACATTTCCAAAATACTAATCTAATCAATTAATCATGCTTATCCATCATCAATACATGTCCAACATTATTGAAACAAAAAATCATCTCATTTCATGCTTTGAAGTTCACGGCATTTGTATAGATTTTATATCCGATTCCGATTCAATCTAATTGAATCTTAAATCAATATATCCATATCTTTCAACTCATCCAATGATCAAAAAATAAAAAATACCATGACTTTAGGGCTATTAAGTATTCGGCCAAACCTAGCAAATTTGGGAAAATTAATCCAATTAATTTTTCTACAAATTGATCATGCATAACTCCAAGTTATTAACATACAAGCATAATCAAACAAACAATTTGATTAAAACATGCTCAAATCAAAAATACACAAATCAAGAATACAAACCCTAAGTTCAATTTCATGCTCATCAAGGCTCATGATACCATTGTTGGTCTCTAAGACAATCCCAATATCATATAAAGCAATGAAATCATGTGAATACTAAATTAAGAATGGCGGAATCATACTTACAAAGAACAGATGTTGGATGTGTTGAACACAAAAATTTCCTCCTTGAAGTTTCGGCCAAGGTATCATTTGAATGTGAAATCTAAGCTCCAAGCTTTGTTGTTGATTCCAAGCTCAAGGATTGGTTTCCATATCACCTTGAATGATTCCTTTGGTGTGCTAACACTTAGAAAAAATTGTAACAATTCTTTCTTGTTCTTGATGGAGCTCACGGCAATGGAGATAAAGGGGGGAGAGAGAGAGTTTTTCAATTTCCTTTTGTTTTGTTTTTCAAAAAAAAAAACCTATTACAAAACTCTTTCACAAATTTGGTATATGCTTTTCCAAAAAGCATAAAGCAAATTGGAGGGAAAAATGGCATTCAATGCCTCCATCTACTCCCATTATGAATAGTGACTGGTTGTCAATCACAAAAAGGTGACATGACTTCCATCACTAAAGTGACAAGCGATGTGACTTGCGGGCCCCACTTTAATTCAAAATTCGAGTGGGCCCGCGAACACATTCCGGGCTTGGGTTCGCTAATTCCGAATTAACGAATTTTCCGTTACGACGTAATTAAATCAAATTTAATTAAATAATTATGCATAGCAAAATTACTAATCACGTCACTCGCGAATTAATTCTAAATTAATTCGTTTGCCCGAATTAAAATCCAATTTTAATTCCATGTCGAAATCTAATTTCGTTTAATATATCGAATGTATTATTTTATCGATTAATTCTGAATTAATCGTTTTCTCTCTTCAAATAGTATTTTATCCTAGATAAAATCTCTCAGTAATTAATCTTATATTAATTATGTTCGAATCATACGTCATCGGTGAATCATCGGGAAGCGACCCATGAAATCCCTGGATATGTTGGCAGTAAATCCAGTTGTCGGACTATCCGAACACGTACGTATCTCGTACTACGTTTTTACCGATTTACGAGACATGGTTGGCTTCTAGCAAAGCACTGTGCCTACCCAATTCTCCAGAAATATTCTTAAAGGAATATATAATCTATGTCAGGCGTAATATATGTAGTATTGCGTATTGCGATCCAGTATCGGATGTCACATGCAAGGCCTGGGGCTGGAATAGTGTCTGCCCCGTACGAAGCATATATCGGATCACAAGCAACTAGTCTCTTTAATCGGATAATCATGACCATGTCATATTATCCCGATGGTTGCAACCAATTAGAGTACTAGTTCTGTATCCCTGCGTGATCATCATCTCCATATAATCGAAGTAATACTTCCGTCTTGACATCACACCCAATACACTATGATTCTCAATAAACTCAAAAGAGGCGTACACAGAACCTGTTAAAGTCCTGGACGACCAAAACCAAAGCGTATTGATTGTCGCAAGTACTAGCGATGCAAGTCTCAGGTTAAGACCAAATACACATACCCTGATGCGGATTCCCATAGACACATAGTCATACTACCAATGGGATTCTGCGGGGTCTATCCAGAGCGAAGCTGTTTCCGTACCATCGGTAAACACAACCTCCTATCGCACTTACATAAGTATCCAATACTTGAATAGATGAGAACTATGCTGTTACGCTTCCATAACACGCACAAGTGCAATACTAGTCTATTCCGCATTATCGATGTCCAGTCTCGATAATACTACGACTAGGGATATTTAATGATTAAACCTTTATTGATTGATATTGTCTCATATCTTATAATCCGGAACTAATCATAAGGACTTTTATCATTTATATATTTAATTAATCAAATTACAAAATGATAAAATGCAATTTCCATTGTCACATAGTTAATTTGTACAAAAACCACAATGTCTTTTACAAATAGGACGATATGGGTCTTAATTGTCCAACATATGGATCCTTAAAATTTTATTTTCTTTCTCTCTTTGTTGTAGTAGCCGAAATCAATCATTTGATGTCCAATGTTTGGATCAACCACTCGATCTTCCGAACTATGACTCAAAACCAAAAAACCGAAGTATGGGCTTCACTCAAAAAGATCAAAACTCTAAACAATTTAGAGAATTAAGATGTCACAATGGTGTTTGGATTTTGGAATTTCAAACACTCTCACAACACTTGTGAATGTTTGAACTCTCTCTATTTTCTCTCAATTGCACTTGTGTGAATGAATGTAAAATGTTAACCTTAGAAGTGAGAGAAATGGTAGAGATTATATTCTCTTACACAAGCTAACTAACCTTGTCATTAAGCATCTAAAACTTTCTTGCAATGGCCAACATAAAAATATGTATGCCATACCAAAGCATAAGAAATGATAAGCTAAAGACAAGGATTTTATCATTAAGCATCTAATGCTTTCTTTCAATGGCAAACACATAAATGTGGAGGCCATACCAAAGTATAAGAATGGATTAGCTAATGACAAAACTATTAGATGTATACAAGCCACCTAATAGACATAATAAATTGGAGAGCATGGCAAGCCATATGGCTTTGTCTCCAAGGTAAATAAAAATCATTATCTCAATAATGATTAAATTACCTTCAATTATGTTGTAGTAATTATCTCATAACTATTACTAACTTGATTATCTCATAATCAAAAAAATTTAGAAAATATTAAGTTAAACTAATTTAACATAGTTTTCATTTGTGACAATAAATATTATGTGAGCATATTATTAGAAAATCTAATTATATTAGGTTTGCTACAGTTAATCGAGCTAGCACTGGGACCAAATCGACCTACGGTTCCGAGCTCCAATAATTCCGAAATATTAATTAAACTCTTTAATCAAATATTACGAATTATTAACTCCACGTTATTCCACTAAAAACTCGAAGTTGAACTCCCGTTACCGTAGATGGATAAAATAAACTGAACAACTTCAGTGTCCATCAATATAGTCACTACATATGGATATAGCCCTTCACGAATATCTCATAAATAGAGACGGGTCAAAAGTCCGTTAAACCCTTCTAAATATTTTGTCTCTTAAGCACCATTGATTATATAATGAACAATTAATTCATAACAATTATGAATATAAAACTTTCTATTCGCAATAGAAAAGTTGAGCGCTCAAATTGTTCAAGTCCCGAATCAACTCTTAAAAGAGATACTATTCTGCTTCTCGTAAGAATGAGTGAATTCCATATCTATGTAAAACGTTCCCACCTACACACCAAACCATATCCCCAAAATACGTAGTTATTGGCCAGGAATGCAACACCAACCTCACCATAGTAAATCAAATGACATAGCCTGTCATGCAGAAGTTCGTAGTACACTCATAATTAAGATCGAATCCATATATGACCATCTATTATATAAAATGAATTTCTTCGGTTAACAGATATTAAAAGAAATTTGTATTTATCTGAGCTCATACCTATATGATCTTATCATATAAGGTGCCTTCATTCCCATGTCACTATATGAACGATCCCGGATCAAGGTCGTCATACAAATATGGAATGGACCGCAACTATAGATAAACCACAAACAAGGTATCATCTTTGTTTGCTCTCTAAGGACTGTATAGATTACTAACTCCAGACTTAAATCCTCTTCTGCATCAAACATACACTAAGTTTAAAGGTACAAGAGTAATCAAGGTAAACAAGAAAATTGGACAATATGCGATATAAATCAAACAAATTTGATAAAATGAATAATGCATTTATTAATATTACAATAATCAATTCCGTTTACAATACATGAAGCTCTAGGACATAAATCTCAACACATGCTGCGCTGCAACGTAGCACACACACATCAACAAAGCTGTTGTATGCTGTTGCTTAATTGCTTAATCCTATTTTTTTTAAAACACATTTAAACTCACTGGAAAAAAATTTAATTTCAAAACCAACCATAACATATGTTATACAATAAACATATATATATATATATACACACACACACACATATATATTCTAAATATATATATACATATATATATATATATATATATATATGTATTTATTTAAATCAAATTACAAACCAAAATAGAATCCCACAATGAAATGACTCATGAATAAATTTAGGTCACCCAAAGTGGTCAAGTGATTCTAGAATGATAGCTGATGAGTGGTAAATAGATCACTATTTCCCACTTCATTGACTTAATATTTTGTATAGTTTCTTGAGTTTTGTGAATATTTTGATGTGTTTTGTGATATTTTGTAGATAAATAAAATAACAGGACTCTCTGGAGGCAATTCGGGGCCAAAACAGCGGAAAACAGCTAAAAAGGGTAAAAATGTAAATTTCCTGCTAAAATGTACCGTTTGCCAAAATACGATGTTTGCTAACGTGCGCCAGACACGTGTCACCATCATATGCTGCCGACACTCATCGCGACAAGGTTTCACTCGTCGCGACGCGGAGGCAAAAAAATTCCCTATAAATTGAGGCTGAATTTCAGTTGTAAACTCATACTTTCTTCTAAGGAATTCCATAAAAATACTAAGAAGATTGTATCTTGTTTGTTTATTTACAGCTTTCTGTAATTAATTTTATTTACTTTTCGCAATAGCACTTTCTTTTCGTTACTTTTTAGTCCTTTACTATTCAGCATTAGAGGTAACTCTCTTCTGCTGGGGTGAAAGGTAAGCTTTTATTACTAATATTTAGATTAATCTCCATTAATTATAATATATAAACTATTTAAAACCTCACTTAATGGGATACCGCCTTTATGGTCTGTTGGACTTAATAAAATTGGTTTTAACCTGACTAAATTGGATACCGCCTTTATAGTCGGTTGGAATTAATTATAAATTTGTCTTAATCAGGATACCGCCTATATGGTCGATTGGTAATTATCACACAAAGTTAACATATTATAATAAGAGAGATATCTAAAATAGAAGTAATAAAAGTGGATCTTCTAACCCCCAACATTTTCTTTTATTGTATTTTTACCTTTTTAATTTCCAGCATTTACTTTATGCCATTTATTTTATTTATGCTTTTACTAGCCTTAATTATGTGTCATAACTAAATCTGTTATCTGGGGTTGTGATGAAATCCAATATCACCGGTTTATAAGGGGTTATTTTATAGTTTGAGTAATATAAAGGTTTATTTATTAAGTCTTAAGCTTAATGCTTCTTGTTAACTGGCCATTAATAATATTGATTTGGTAAACTTAAAATAAACTTGACAAAGGAATTTTAGGTTTCAGCCTTAGTCTTAATAGCCCACGATCTTCCTTGAGGATAGATAACCATTTAATAGATTTCCTTACATGATAGGAATATACCTGTCGGGCGGGGGTAGCCATAATTGGAACTTACTCCTAATGAATTCAGGTAACTTGGTTGACATAGGAATATGATTAATTGTGTTACACTGGGTATTTGTATCTGACCATCGGAATAAGCTTTTTCATAATTTCGTGTTCCAGGTTAGTAAACCAATATATTACACAAACATAAGATAACCACTTCATCTTTAAAAGATATTGGAAGGATTCACAACCCTAGATAGTTTAATAATATTGAATTTTCCTTTGATTTACTTTCGCGCTGTTTAATTTACTTGTCTTAAGTTTAAAATCACCATCCAATCAAACAACCAATCTATTAGATACTCATAAACATTTGGCTTCATAAATTAATAGCTTAGGTATTAAGTCCTCATGGGATCGATACATTTATACTACTTGAACGATACGTGCGCTTGTATTATACGCGTGTGATTACGCTGGTCAAGTTTTTGGTGCCGTTACCGGGGACTTATTTATCTTTTACTATTAGTTTTGAGGTTAGATACCTTTACTTGTATCTAATTTCTTTTTACTTATTGTTTTTGTTTTCTTGTGTTTCAGGTTCTCAGTCACTACATGAGACGAACCAGAAGCTTTGAAATCTGTCCGCTTGACCCAGAAATTGAAAGAACAATCAGACAGTTGAGAAGGGAAAGGCGTGAAGGCCAAACAGTACTAATCAACATGGAACCTGAACCTTTGGAAGTTGCACCACCAATTCCCATTCGAGATAGAACTATTTTGGTGGTTGAAGGCTTCATTTCTTGTATTGTACTTCCTCCCTTACCAGCAAATGCGTGTGACATCAAAACATGCATCCAGATGATACAACAGTCAGTTAAGTTTGGAGGGAATGCAACTGAAGATCCTAATGCCCACATCAGCAACTTCCTGGAAGTTTGTGGCACTTTCAATTACAACCGAGCAGCTGAAGAAGCAATGAGACTACGTGTTTTTTCATATTCCTTGAAAGACATAGCTAAGGCTTGGCTACATTCACTACCAGCAGGTTCCATCAAAACTTGGAACACTCTAGCCACCAAATTCCTTGCAAAGTACTTTCCACCAGCCAGAACTGCAAAGCTGAGGAATGACATCACATCCTTTGTGCAACATGACTCAGAATCTCTCTGCGAAGCTTGGGAAAGATACAAGGATTTGCTCAGAAAATGTCCTCACCATGAGATTGCAAAGTGGCTACAAGTCCAAACCTTCTATAATGGACTTTCTGGACTAATGAGAACCACAATTGATGCTGCTGCTGGAGGAGTTTTAATGGCAAAAGGAGAAGATCAGGCCTGGGAATTTATTGAAGAAATGGCCAACAACAATTCTTTGTGGCCAACAGAAAGGAGCATGATCCAATGAATTGCAGGAATCTATGAAGTTGGAGCCAACGCAACAGTGAATGCCAAGCTGGATCAGATATGCAAATTCATGGAAACTCTTAGCACGCAAAGTAATATTGGATCCATAAGTTCACCATATGGAGGAGCACCAGAGACAGAATCATACCACCAAAATGAAGAGACAGTGAATTATGTCAATAATTTCAACAGACAATGGAACAATCCATATTCCAACACCTACAACCCATGGTGGAGGAATCATCCCAATTTTTCATGGAAAAACAATTCAGGGCAAAGGAACAATCCACCACCACGATTCCAACAGCAAAACAAAGGCCATGAGTATGAAAAAGAACCATGAATAATAGAAATGCTGGCCCAGTTGAAAATGCAAGAAGCAAAATACGATGCCTTAGCAGCTATGGTTCAAAATCAAGTAGCATTGAATCAAAGCCATTCAGCTTCTATTAAAGCACTGTAGAATCAAATGGGACAACTAGCCAATGCTCAGAGTTATAGACCGCCAAGTAACCTTCCTAGCAACACAGAACCAAATCCAAGGAACAGAGGAAATGAGCAATGTCAAGCCATTACTTTGAAAAGTGGTACTGAAATCAACAAAGATGTTGGAGTCAAGGTATCCACTAAGGAAGTTCTAAAAGAAAGCAGTGAAACATTTCCACATATGGAGGAAAAAGAAGAAAAAGAAAAAGATAAAAAAAGATTCACTCCACCTCCACCTTTTCCACAACGTCTCTAGAAAAACAAATTGGACAAGCAGTTTGCTCGATTCTTGGAGGTCTTCAAAAAGCTACATATCAACATTCCATTTGCAAAAGCGTTGGAAGAAATGCCCAGCTTTGTCAAATTCATGAAAGACATTCTTTCACGAAAGCGAAGATTGGGAGATTATGAGACATTATGCAACACCATCATTCAGAGGAAGCTTCCCCCAAAGTTGAAAGATCCTAACAGTTTCATTGTCCCATGCACCATAGGAGAACATTACTTCGGTAAAGCTTTGTGTGATTTAGGTGCAAGTGTTAATTTGATGCCTTTTTCGATTTACAGGAAACTGGAGTTGGAGAAGCAATGCCCACCTCAGTCTCTCTGCAACTTGCTGATAGAATACTCGCATTTCCGATAGGTGTAGTTGAAGATGTGCTGGTCAAAGTTGACAAACTCATTCTCCCAGCAGATTTCATTATCCTTGACATGGAAGAAGACAAAGATGTACCTATCATTCTCGGGAGACCATTCTTGGCTACAAGTCGAACTGTTATTGATGTACAAAAATGAGAACTAACCATGAAAGTGCAGGACCAAGAAGTTACCTTCAATGTTTTCAAAGCCATGAAACTCCCGAGTGACGAAAATGAGGAGGAATGTTTCAGAATTGATGTTGTAGATAGTATCATACATGATACTTGACCGGCGTAAACACACACGTATAACGCAAGCGCACGTATCGTTCAAGTAGTATAAAAATATCGATCCCACGAGGACTTAATTCCTACTGTTGTTATTAATTGTTGATACTATTTATTTACAGATATCTAATTATAGGGAGAAGGGAATTGATTGCTTGAAATGATTTGATTTGTAGAGTTGCTAAATAAATAAATAAATAAAAAGACAAAAGAAAATACTAAGGAAAATAAAAAGACTTAAAGATCTAGGGTTGTGAATCTTTCTAATATCAATTAAAAGATGAAATAATTAGTTAAATCATAGTTGGGTAAATTATTGAATTATTAATCTGGAACACTAAATTATGTAAAAGCCTCTTCCGAATGATCATTTACAAATACCTAGTATAATCCAATTGAACCATATGTCTATGTCAATTAAATTACCTAGATTCATTAAGATTGAGTTCCAATTATGACTACCCCCGCCCGACAGGTATATTCCTATCCTGTAAGGAAATCTATTAAAAGGTTATCTATCCTTAAGGAAGATCGTGGGTTGTTGAGACTAAGGTCTTAAACTTAAAATCCCTATGTCTAGTTCATTTTAAGTTTACCTAATCAATTTTATTAGTGATCGGTTAATAAAAAGCATTAAGATTATGACTCAACAAATAACTCTTTTAATTACCCCAACTATAATCTAACCCTTTTTTAATACGGTGATATTAGAAATCATCACAACCTAGAATACTAACTTAGTTACAACACATAGTTAGGACTAGTAAAACAAAGATAAAAATTACTAAAAAGTAAATGCAGAAAAATAAAATAAAATGCTAAGGAAAAAAGAATTAACTTCTACTAAATACTAATTAGAAATCTCCCATAAAATATAATATAGGGGTGGCAATTTGGGTCAGGATTCGTTTATTCGTTCGATTCGATTCGCTTTAAAGCGAATACGGGTTTGGAAAAATGGATTCGTTTAATAAATGGGTCAATTCGATTCGATTCGATTCGTTTATTAAACGAATCGAATCCGAATTTGAGGTCATCAATTCGTTTATTCGTTAATGATTCGTTTATTAAACGAATCATAAACGAATCGAATCCGAATCAAATTCGTTTAATACCCGTTTAATATTATTACAAATTTACCCTTAATTTTTCAAATATGTGTTTAATTATACAAGCGATATTTTAGTAATTTACTTTTAACCTAAATTTTTGCTTAATATCATTTCCCTTCCAGCAGCCGCCACTCTCAACCTAAAACTCTCTAAACCTAAAACTCTCTCAATCGACAATCGCACGCTTCAAGCTTCGGTTCAGCCTTCACGCTTCAAGCTTCGGTTTTTCTTCTTCTACAGCCGTCACGCCTCGGTTCTTCTTCTTCAGCCTTCCCGTAAGATTTTTGTATGTTAATTTGTTGTATTTGTTGGAGTTGGTTATGGGTAGATAAGTTATTAATCATATATGATAGTGATTTTGGAAAAGGACGGGAGCTTGGAAGATAACTTCTCATGCTGGAATTTTTTTTCTTGACCCAGATCCAAATGCAGTGAATCATTTTTGCTAGCATGGAAGATGATTTTGGAAAAGGACGGGAGCTTGCAAGATGACTTCTCCTGCTGGAAATTTATTTTCTTGACCCAGATTCAAATTTGTTGTATTCCACTTGGCTTCATTTCAATTCTGTTTGCATGATTTATTTATTCTGTTTTATTCTACTGTAATATAAAGCTCTACATTCTATTTTATTCTTTCTTGTGCCATCAATTTTATTCTACTGTAACATAAAGACACATATTTTGTATTTTATTATTATTAAACGAATACGAATCGAATACGAATATTCGATTATTAAACGAATACGAATCGAATAAACGAATCGATGAGAATAGTAAACGAATTGAATGTGAATAATAAACGAATCGGATGCGAATAGTAAACGAATAATAAATTCTATTCGATTCATTTGATTTATGTAAACGAATAAACGAATCGAATACGAATATTCGTTTATTAAACGAATCGAATCTGAATCCTAATATCAGGATTCGTTTAATAAACGAATCGAATTCGAATTTAGTGCATTACAATTCGATTCGTTTAGAATTCGTCACGAATTCGATTCGTTTATTCGTTTTGACACCCCTAATATAATATATACTTATGATAATTTTATCAACCAGCCATAAAGGCGGTAATATTTGTTATTAAACCAGCCATAAAGGCGGAACAGAAATATACCAGCCATAAAGGCGGAACAAAAATAAACCAGCCATAAAGGCGGAATAATTATTTAATAACCAACCGACCAATCTGGCGGTATCCTTATTAAGTCCGGTTATAAATAGTTTATATATTATATTTAGGGAGATTAATCTAAATAGCAATAGTAAAAGAATTACCTTTTTACCTTAGCGGTGAAAAGTTACCTACACATAGTAAATAGTAAAAATTGTAAGAAGTAAGAAAGTAAAATTACTATTACTATTAAAAAGTAATTAAAAATATTTACAAAAACTTAAACTAAAAATTCTAGAGAGAGAAGCTCTCAATTTAGAACTAAGAAAAGAGAGAGAAAGGTGTAATGAAAACTGAAAATTCGATCTCTATTTATAGGCTCGAGTAAGGGTCCAGCGTCGCGACGCCCAAATTGCACTAGCGTTGCGACGCTGGGTACAGTTCGACACGTGTCACGCGCTGGTTGGTCGGCTCAGAATCTTATCCGATGATGTGGCACTGTTCATGACGTCATTGCTTGCATCACGATGACGTGTCAACTGTTCATGACGTCATTGCTTGCGTCACGCTGACGATGTGGAAGGCGACGTGGCGACACGTGGCAAGGCGGCTTCTGAAGGTGGCTCGTTGATTTGTTGACACGTGGCACGCAGTGCACGTTAGCAGATCTTCTGTGATGGTGACACGTGGCACGGCGCACGTTAGTAAAGTCAAACTTTCAAATTCTGATTTGTTGACCAGGCGCATGTTAGCAGATTCGGCGCATGCTGGGCGTCGCGACGCGCAAGGCTTCAGCGTTGCGACGCTGAAATGACGATTTTGCCCTTTTTGTCCAGTTTTGTTCATTTTGCCCCCAAATTGTCTCCAATGCTTTCAAAACTTTATTTATCTGCAAAATAACACAAAATACATCAAAACGTTCACAAAACTCAAGAAACTATACAAAATATTAGGTTAAATGAGTGGGAAATAGTGATAGAAATACCACTCATCACACCCCCAAACCTAACATTTTGCTAGTCCTCGAGCAAAATATAAAATAAAATAACATAAAAATAACATTTAACTAAGCCACTTTCGTAGGGATCACGGTTGCATTTAGCATATGCAACAAGCCTTTAAACCCCTAGGTGTCCCTAGTGGACGAGTTGTAGTCTCGTGAAGGTTTACAGCAATGATACCCACAAACATTTTATAAAAGTAAAAAGGTAGTGAAACTAATGCACACAAAAGCAAAAAGACAAGCGAAAAGAGAATAAAGATGTTAGTGACTAATCAGGTGAAATTTCTAATCCAAGTTACTAGATGTTTTGTTTCACTTTTGAATTACTGAATAAGTAAATTCTCCGATTATTTTTACCATTCTTCATATACACAGCCAACATAATATTAAACAACTCATTTTTGCCCACAACAGTTATAAGTGCAGTTGATAAGAGAGTAATATTTTTGTCCTAAAGTTCTATCAGATTTCACACCTTTTTGTAGCAATGGAATAATTTTTCTGATTTTTCTGATTTTTTCTTTGATTTTTTCTCTATTTTTTATTTATATACAATATCTTCCATCTATGTAGCGAGCTTTAGGTCGGTGACTCCCAAACCAGTTGGCTTTAGGGCATCAGGTGTTAAGACACCCCTAAGGACTTAATTACTCAGACTTCAGATATATATACACATATATAAATTTTTCATCATTTTGATCCATGTAGCGAGCTTTGGGCCAATGACTCCCAAACCAGTTGGTTTTAGGGCATTAGGTATTAAAATACCCTTACAGACTTAATAACTCGGATCTCAGATGTTTTTTTTTTTTTTTTTTATTCCATCACTTTTTTTTGAGATGCTTCTCCAATTAAACTATAGCACTGAATATTACAATCTTTTCAATTTTATCATATGTCTGTATGTTACCATGTATGTTGATAATATCTACCAACTAAGTATATGAAGATTCATTTTAGTCAGTTTTATGGAGAATTTACAGATTAAATAATTCAAAAGTGAATAAACAAAAATTAACTTGTTTTGAATTAGGTTTGAAATACGTCTCAGGAGTGAGAATTCCTTACACAGCTATTTCTTACCATTTCATCTTTTTTAGTCAACATAACAACAAAACATTTATACTGGTCATATAACTATAATTTACATGTGGTTTTAGAAGTTTAATCAAAGGCTCACGTTGACGAAGGTTTGTTCACAACTAGGACTCCCCACTCAAGGGTTCAAGCGACCAAGTGAACGTATTTTTTTATACCTTATGGTACGTGCCAACGGGTTTATGGTGTGTGACTAACTGTCGAATGGACTTCCCGTTGTAGATTCCCCAGAGGGAAGGTGGAGCGAGGCTCACTTAAGTACCCTAGCCCCTTAGGCTCTTATCGCTTGGTGTCAGGAATAAACAACGAGTCCTTCAAACTAGTCTGTCACAACACGCTACAAGTGAATGATTATCTAGGTGCCTTCACAGCTTTTCCTTATAAAAAGGTAGTGAGTGAAGGAAGACACCAAACCATCACCTAGCTTTAAATATGCCCTTTGTTTTTATTAATTTTTTTATTTTTTGTATTTTTCGAAAAATTTTGGACTAAAAATAAAAACACAATACAAACAAGATAAAAGGAGAATTAAGAAGATAATACCTGGTTAGCTGAAACTACAAAAAAATTTAAAGGTTAAGATCCAGATTAATTCGACGCTTCTTACCACGATCATCATCGGACCATTTTATCTTTGAAATGATAGGGTCAACTTGTGGTACATAGGCTATGAGTTGGTCAAGTAGATCTGGAGCAGACCTAGCAGTAAAAAGGAGTTCTTTCATAGGTTTTGACACGAACCCATTTCTCCGAGCATCATCAAGAAACACACAAAGAAAATCATAAAATCCATCAACGTTGAGTAGTCCAAGCGGTTTCTGGTGTATGTTCAGGTTCGCCCAAGATAGTACAATAAAAATTTCCTCCAATATACCTAAGCCACCTGGCAAAGCAATAAAAGCATCAGAACGGTTAATCATTTCTACCAGTCGTTCAGACATACCTGGCACGATCAGTTCCTCTCCGTTTGTTGATCCAATAAGATTCGCCTCTGCCAAGGGTTTTGGGATGATTCCCAAAACATGACTGCCTCCTTCCTGTACGGCCTTTGAAACGATCCCCATAAGTCCAAGATTTCCTCCGCCATATATTAGGTGCATATTCCTTGCGGCTAAGACTCGACCCAATTCCTGTGATGCTTCTATGTATTGTGGTTTAGTACCAACAGTACTACCGTAAAACACACAAATATTCTCAACTCGTCTTCTTGAAGTAGCTTCCATTTTTTTTTTATGTATTTCTTTCTCAACTATGGATGCCTTCAAAAGTGCAATGACGGGCTGAATTTATAGTACCTAAAAAGGGTGAGTAATAATAGCACTAGTATCTTCCAAAGGAAGCTTATTAGCAAAATAAAACAAAAGAAATCGTGAAAGGTCAAAAAGTCTGGATCTTGTCTACGAAAATAAAGATAATTTCAATAGAAAAGCAATCAAAGTAATAATTAAGGCAACAGAATTGTGTACGCAATACGCCACTTGCTTAGTATAAATTCATTAGGATGCGTCTCAAGAAATCATTCTTTACTCAGCCATCACAAATGAAATAACTCTCTTCTTTACGATTGTCAAACACCATTCCTTCTGTCTTAAAATGCTCTGGTTGTGCCTTTCCCTACAAAAATAACACACAAAATTAAAAAGTTCACACTATGTATACACAAAATATGAAAACAGAAATTACAACAAATTGCATGGGTTGCCTCCCTGCTAGCGCTAAATTTTTCGTCTTCAGCCAGACGTGACTGAAATTCATCTGTCAAGGAGGTTTCAGCGTCGTTTTGGATGTCCTATCAAAGACAATTCCGTGAGCGTTGCTTTTGAAGGGTCTCTTCCAACGGTAAAGTGGCAAAAAGAATTTTGTCTCATTCAGTGCTCGTGCCACCTTTTTGATCTTTGTTGCTCCAGTAGTTCCTGCAAAGAAAGAAAGAAAATCAGGAGGTCTCGTATGGTGCTTGACTTGGAATGGAAGTTCCATTCTGTCAAGCTTCTGTTTGATATCTTTGGTTTGTACTCCCCAAAACAGCGATGTTTTTCCTGAATGCTCTGGATCTTTATTAAGGTCAGACATTTTCTCCTCCATTTGCTCTTTTTCTTGCTCCACCTTTTCTTCACAGATGTATTTGAAAATTTCTGCATTTAGCTCTTCATCTGTCATCTGTGAAATACATGTTTCAAAATTGTTAACCTGAAAAGAAATGTTAGATTTTAGGTCTTCATCCTCTGATCTGGTTGAAATGATTGGCTCAGGTAGATCTTCATCAAACATTTGTGCAATGGAATCTCCAAGATCTTCATTTTGAGGATACAGAATTCCATCCTCAATTTTTGATGTATTTGGTACAAACAGCTCAGTTTCATCCTCGTCAAAATCTGAATAATAGAAATCAAATCGAGACTTTGTCGGTTCGGGTTCCTGAACTGATACCTCTGGTTGTTGATTCTCCTCAGCATCCTCCTTTGTTAAGGTGTCATTGTGGATTTCTGGGTACTCGAAGGCTTCATCAGTGTCATCTGAAACTGGTTCTTGAGGTATGATGTTCTGGTTTGCTGTTAATGTCTGATCTGATATGTTATTCTTTGTATGGATTCTGCATTACTCTGAATTTGTGCATCAAATTGAACTGCTTGTTCTTTGAACATGTCAATCAATTGATCTTCCTCTGATGGATCTGGTTCATGATAAGAATCGAAGGAAGATGGTGGATAAGATGGAAAATGTGATGATTCTTCGTACCTTGGTTGATTCCAAAAATTATGCCACTCTGAAATGTAAATACATTGATCGCTCGGGTGGTTACCATCACATATTACACATCTCCCCATTTCATTCTGTTGAGCAAATGTATATTGCTTGATTCTGGCATCCAGTGATATTCGTTGGGCTGAACAACAGGCCTCAGAAAACTGGACTGTAGCTCCCAGATGGGGGTGTATCTTCTTGTAACGCTTGTGATCTTTCAATCTCCCAGTAGTGTTCCATTTTTTAATCACCTGAAAACAAAAGAAATAAAAATTACAAAATAAAAGAAAGAAAATTAGATATAAGTAAATTTGATAGTTTCAAAATTAACAACTCAAGAAAAATAAGTCCCTGGCAACGGCGCCAAAAACTTGACCGGCGTAAACACACACGTATAACGTAAGCGCACGTATCGTTCAAGTAGTATAAAAATATCGATCCCACGAGGACTTAATTCCTACTGTTGTTATTAATTGTTGATACTATTTATTTACAGATATCTAATTATAGGGAGAAGGGAATGATTGCTTGAAATGATTTGATTTGTAGAGTTGCTAAATAAATAAATAAATAAAAAGACAAAAGAAAATACTAAGGAAAATAAAAAGACTTAAAGATCTAGGGTTGTGAATCTTTCTAATATCAATTAAAAGATGAAGTAGTTAAATCATAGTTGGGTAAATTATTGAATTATTAATCTGGAACACTAAATTATGTAAAAGCCTTTTCCGAATGATCATTTACAAATACCTAGTATAATCCAATTGAACCATATGTCTATGTCAATTAAATTACCTAGATTCATTAAGATTGAGTTCCAATTATGACTACCCCCGCCCGACAGGTATATTCCTATCCTGTAAGGAAATCTATTAAAAGGTTATCTATCCTTAAGGAAGATCGTGGGTTGTTGAGACTAAGGTCTTAAACTTAAAATCCCTATGTCTAGTTCATTTTAAGTTTACCTAATCAATTTTATTAGTGATCGGTTAATAAAAAGCATTAAGATTATGACTCAACAAATAACTCTTTTAATTACCCCAACTATAATCTAACCCTTTTTTAATACGGTGATATTAGAAATCATCACAACCTAGAATACTAACTTAGTTACAACACATAGTTAGGACTAGTAAAACAAAGATAAAAATTACTAAAAAGTAAATGCAGAAAAATAAAATAAAATGCTAAGGAAAAAGGAATTAACTTCTACTAAATACTAATTAGAAATCTCCCATAAAATATAATATATACTTATGATAATTTTATCAACCAGCCATAAAGGCGGTAATATTTGTTATTAAACCAGCCATAAAGGCGGAACAGAAATATACCAGCCATAAAGGCGGAACAAAAATAAACCAGCCATAAAGGCGGAATAATTATTTAATAACCAACCGACCAATCTGGCGGTATCCTTATTAAGTCCGGTTATAAATAGTTTATATATTATATTTTAGGGAGATTAATCTAAATAGCAATAGTAAAAGAATTACCTTTTACCTTAGCGGTGAAAAGTTACCTACACATAGTAAATAGTAAAAATTGTAAGAAGTAAGAAAGTAAAATTACTATTACTATTAAAAAGTAATTAAAAATATTTACAAAACTTAAACTAAAATATTCTAGAGAGAGAAGCTCTCAATTTAGAACTAAGAAAAGAGAGAGAAAGGTGTAATGAAAACTGAAAATTCGATCTCTATTTATAGGCTCGAGTAAGGGTCCAGCGTCGCGACGCCCAAATTGCACTAGCGTTGCGACGCTGGGTACAGTTCGACACGTGTCACGCGCTGGTTGGTCGGCTCAGAATCTTATCCGATGACGTGGCACTGTTCATGACGTCATTGCTTGCATCACGATGACGTGTCAACTGTTCATGACGTCATTGCTTGCGTCACGCTGACGATGTGGAAGGCGACGTGGCGACACGTGGCAAGGCGGCTTCTGAAGGTGGCTCATTGATTTGTTGACACGTGGCACGCAGTGCACGTTAGCAGATCTTCTGTGATAGTGACACGTGGCACGGCGCACGTTAGTAAAGTCAAACTTTCAAATTCTGATTTGTTGACCAGGCGCATGTTAGCAGATTCGGCGCATGCTGGGCGTCGCGACGCGCAAGGCTTCAGCGTTGCGACGCTGAAATGACGATTTTGCCCTTTTTGTCCAGTTTTGTTCATTTTGCCCCCAAATTGTCTCCAATGCTTTCAAAACTTTATTTATCTGCAAAATAACACAAAATACATCAAAACGTTCACAAAACTCAAGAAACTATAAAAAATATTAGGTTAAATGAGTGGGAAATAGTGATAGAAATACCATTCATCAATACTGATGCAATGCCACTTCCCACGGATAAACTTGAAGCTTGCATCACCAACATGACTGACAGCGAGTTAGATGAATAAATTCTGGAATGTATCAACTATATTGACAAACCCTTTCACTTCAAATCGACACCACATGTGGAAAGTATGGAATTACCAAAAAAAGAGCGAATCAAGCCCACGATTGAAGAACCACCGCAGCTGGAGCTAAAGCTACTTCCGAGCCATCTCAGGTATGTTGTAACGACCGAAAGTTTTCACTACTGCCTACAGCGATACTGTTGCGTACGAGACGAAGGCACATAAAATAAATTATGTTGAGACTCAAATACGCTCATGGAACAACTTTGGGGACGATCGGTAAATTCCTCGAAGTCCCGGGACGGGACTGTACCGTGTTTCCTTTGAACCGCCTATGGTATTTGGGGCGTAACTATTTCGTACGATCTCCGATTTTTATGAATTTTATATCGTTGGAAAGATGAGATCGAAACCTACAACTTCTACGTTGAGAATTGTCCCAAATTCGGAATAAACGCTGGTGAAAAAGGTAAGTCAAAATCCTAATGAATAGTAATTTCGGACCCAAATGTAAAAATCTCAAACTTTCTCCAAACTTCCACACTCTTCTCAAACCTTCCAAATATCTAATAAACCCACTATATAAGGAGTGCACTATTCCCTATTTCACAAAAATTAAATTGAAATGAAAAGAAAGAAAGAAGAGTACATAAAGGAAGAAGAGAGGGGAGAAAAAAAAGAAGAAGAAAGAAAGAAAAGAATAAGGAGAATGAAGAAAAGAAGAAGGAGAAGAAAGAAAAGAAGAAGGAAATAAGAAGAAGGAAGATAGAAGCAACCATGAAGGATGATGAGGTTCCAACAAATGGGGTAAAAAGACTTAACCCATAAACTTGATTTTAATTTTCATGAAGTATGATGATTGAATAGAGGTGTTAGATGATAGTTATGCGTAGGTGATTGAGTTGTGATGATGATTGAGATAACAATTATGTGATTAAATTTATGGATTGACAGTTATTAAGTTTTGGGTTTAAATCTTTTATAGAGTATATGAATAGATTAAGTCGAGTGTTGATGAAATAATTATTTGGTTTATGTAGAATTAGATGTTATATGATGGTTTGAGTATTGATTTTAGTATGGGAATGGTTAGGGTGTTGATTTGGGTGAATGGGTGGTGATATGAGATGAGTTTTGAAGTTGGATTATGGTGTGCGAAATGTTCAAATTCACCATTTCTACAATCTTAGTTATCTCTACTCCCATTTGAAGTTGGATTATATTGTGGTGTAATGAATATATAAATGGGAGTAGAGAAAACTAAGATTGTAGAAATGGTGAATTTGAACATTTCGCACACCAATTATTCGACAAAATGAAAAGCTCATATCAAAATAAAGAAATTAAACATGATTTGTATATTATAAATAGTTTATATGATAGTAGAAATTCTGTTGGGGGTTGTCAGATTAAATGTATTAAATCAGATGGTGAAACAAGGAAGATAATTAATGAAATCAGTTCTGTCCCATTCCGGTACAGGTTGTGTTTGATCACTTCTAACTTGAGTTTTATATGCCCGATCTATGAACCGTAAAATTCTTGGTAAACTAGACATATATGGGCGTAACATATCCAAAATTCAGAATTTTTGGACTCAAGATGAGACCGAACCAAAATTTTGAAGTCGGGATATTTGCTGCCCTTGTGCCCAGTTTTTCCAATCGTACAGCCCCAGAACTTCAGTCCATAACTTGAGTTCTAGGAATCAAAACCACGATCCATAAAAGCAACATAAAATAGACACATAAGAGAGTATTCTATTAAAATTTAAGCCCCAAATTCAATCCCGATTAAGCACACCGAATTTTCAAAATCAATGTTAGTGCACTGAAATTTTCTGGAAAAGAGGACATAATATGGAGTTTTGCGAAGTAGCTTGAGAGATCCTTGAACGAGTGTAGTAAAAATTGTTAGACTATCCTAAAATAGTAGTAACATAGAGAGGATGAGTTATCATGAATAACAAATATATTTTGTTAAGTAAGGATATAATTCGCAACCTTGGTACTAACGAATTTTGCTAATTCTAGATTATCATCAGGAGGTGCGGTTCCGCAATCATCGCAAGGCATCACCGGCATGTTCAGAATCAGTGAGTGGACACCTCTTTCTTTAATTTGATTTTATTTATTGAATTACTTGTTATTTATAGATTGAGACTTAATTTTCTGCAAATAGTGCGATAGCCATTATTTACTTACAGTTGAAAAAAATCAGATTTTCAGAGTTAGTTTTCAGAAAACAGAGTTTCAAAAGCTGTTTTCAGAAAGATGAAGTTTTCAGAAACAAAGTTTTCATATAAATATGTTTTTGGAACTATGGCTTTGAAATTAAAAGTTATTACAATATTTTTTTTAGTTTTCGTCCACTCACTTATATCGTATAGCGATCTAACCCCCACTCCAGTTTTTGCATTTTGTAGGTTTCTCGGAGGATGAGCTCGAGAGGACGGATACTGATGCAGTCACTAGGGATTGGGAGTCCACCAGTTCAAATTCAGGAGCATGAGAGTCCAGTTAGAGTCAAAGTAAAGTCGCATGCATACATTAATGTTGTATAATTTATTATGAGTATTCATAAAGGTGTTGTAAAGAAAATTATAATTGAGTACACAATTATGAGTAATAAAAGCATTTCATGATTGTTGAGTTGGGCTATGGTTCATGTGCATGACTTTGCCTTTAGATGGTATATTAGTAAGGAATATAGTCGAGAAGTCAGAGGCTTATTGGGTTAGTTCTGCTATCCCTGCCGGTGACATCTCCCAGATTCGGGGATGTTACAAAGATGGAATCATAGCATGGTCTATGGGGTCAATGACTGTAGTGGGTAGAGTGATGGGGTCTTGTATACATAGTATGTCTGAGATACTTGTATGCGGGGCACTATCTCTCCAGTATCCGATCCTCGAGTACGTCCTCAAAGTTATACAGACGGGTTAGCAAACTTCATTAGATTATTCGAGTAGCATTCCTTATAAGAACGAATATAATCTATATCAAAGTTAGGAATCTTCTTGAAGTTATTCCAACCTATTACCAGAAGTACAAACGAGTTATGAAACCAGATAGTAAGATTGTAAGAAAAATACCTAAGGAAGTAGGAAAGAGAGAGAGAAAGCTAGAAAGAAAAAATAAGGAACATACGATTTAAGTAACCAGAGACAGTAAAGAGATAGAAGTATAAAATGAGATCAGTTGGAAGACATTAAAACTTGGGATAACGAAGAAGAATATAGTAAGTCTGAATAAGAGTAACATACTGAGTTGACCTGAATAAAGTTTCTTTCCCTCAAGCGAGATTCCTTTCCTTCTCAAAAAATTCTTCCTAGTATATCTAATAACTCATGAGCACCTCGTATAGATAGTGAGTTCCCCGAATAACCAAGGGTAGCCATAAGGCAGAAAAAAGTAAGAAATCAGGAATAATCATAGAGGCTTCTTATAGATGGGAAATGCATGACAAGACAGAGATTCTAGATTCCCCAAACCCAGGCCTGCAGGCAAATAAGATGGATGACGTCAGAAAAATGACTAGTTGACCTAACCAAGCAATCCGATGAAGATAAGACTCAGAGTTATCTAGTTTACCATCACTTAGTGATACTAGTTAAGAAAGTTGTTCCGATGGAATCCAGCTTATACCTATCGTACATAAGAAATATATTCTACCAGGACACATAGTATTAGAACGAGGACACCAAAACTCATAAAGATATACAATGTTTGTTCTAGTCCCTACCAGCATAGATATAATAACGGTAAGAGAACCCGATGGAAGTTTACTCTAAGAGCAGAAACAGGAAACCATGAAAGGTAGATAACCTAAAAACGAATTCAAGAAGTCTCAGAAGGTATAACCCAAAGATCTAGACACGTCAGCACAAGGCCTACAATACCAGTAGGAGTTCACAAGATAGACCAAATGTCCTAGAACCCATAGATAAGCCCAAGTCAGTAGAAATCCGTATAATAATATATGGAGACCCGTGAAGTTGGAGATATTTAGGAGTGATAAGAGTACCAGCATGGACAGTAGAACATAGTGTCATAACTGTGATTATAGCAAGAGAAGAGATCAGAAATCTAAAAAATAGTCAGAAGAACGAATCATCATTGACCTCAGTGGCATGACGTAGAGCCAAAGAGATAGGATCTGAAAACAGTAAGAAGGAAAACAGAAGTGTCAAGAAGATTCAGTACGTATAGAGACGTGAGTAATGTAGCTTGGAGATAACAAGAATGGGTGAAGACCCTAACCAAGCCAGTGAGCGTATGCTTACCCCCAACTTAAAGCCCAGTAAAGATGAGAACCAGTAAAGTAGAGCAATGGATAGATTAGATGAATCGCAAGATGGCTAGATAACCAGATCGATGATAGAATAGATCGAAGCCACAATGAGTTGAGCTAAGTCTGAAAGTCACTGTTAAATCAATGGATCCTTATAGAAGTAAGACTTAGAAGTATGTAGAGACCAGGGAGAACGATTTTCCGGAATATAATGAACAACTTGTAAAAAGTTTCATGGTATTAAAAAGGAAAAGACTAGGTAAAATATAATACATGGACTAAAGATTTAGTAGAAGATGTCCTAAATAATCGAGGTTGATAGAGTTTTCAGGAAAGTAAAGGTGTAAGGAATTCAAGGAACTGAGACAAGAAAGGAACCTATGTAGCAGAGTAAGTTTCTTAAGGAAGAATAGTAAAGAGAGTATAACAGTACTCAAAGGAAGAAAATAATGAATATGAAGGGTTAAACAATAGAGACTAAACAATAATGAGTATAGAAGTAGTATGAGAAAGTTGTTGGAGAGAATGGTCCTAGAAGGATTTTGCAGAATAAGTGCAGAGATCGATTATTGGAAAAGATTAGGAATAAAGTTGGAAAAGGCAAACCAGACAGTTTTATCAAGTAGTACCCTAGTGTAGGAATAGACATCAGATATTTATATACATGAGAGTCCTAGGCTCATAGATAAACAGAATGTGCAACCATAACACCATAACAGAAGGGCCTCAAGACTAGTTCCCACCCTCTCAACCCTCGATCGATACCAGTAACAAAGATGGACCTGGAGCGTAACCTTGAGATACTCTAAGAGCAAGTGTAAGTATAATGATAAATAATTGAAACATAAGATTCTTACTAACATCAATAAAACAAAATAAAAATAAAGGAAGAGATAACCTAAGTAAGAAAAATTAAATAGAAGTTATTAGATAAGGTAACAAAGAGAAGAAGTACTAATTAAGCATACGATAAGAATATAAAGGACAGCACTGAGAATAACCAAGGACATATGAGAACAAATATCCTTCGAGTAAGGGAACAGAGATATGACCCATAGTAAATTCAGTTATAAAATGAAGTAGAAGAGTAAATAAAAAGGTTAGCTAATACAAGTATTGAAAATGAAATTGTCAAGGCGCAACAACAAATAGGAGATGACATACTAAGTAAGTATTGACAGAAGTGTAGTATGATATAGAATCAAGAAAATAAGTTTACCATAGTATGGAAATCAATAAAGAGAAGATATATGACCAAACCACTGCAAGTTTGGGATGGTTTTAGTCGCGGATATGAGTGGTTTGGTAGATTAGTATCATAGTATGGAAACGAAGAAATAAGTTAGTGCGGAGCTGAGATTGTCATAGAAAATGAATCCTCGAGCAGCGAAATATTGGCAAGAATGTGAGTAACGACCTTTGAAAGCAAAGTATGAAAGAATATAAGCTTTAACCATAACCAAATCGAAAGGGACCACTAGGAAACATCAGTAAGTTAGAAAACCCCGAACCCCCCTTAGGAAACAAAATTTTGGAACTTGAAGAAGAGAAGCTTATAGACTGCTGAAGGTTGTAAAAGATGTATAGAGAGTTAATAGTTAAGTGATGAGAAAGAATAATAAGATCAAGTTGGACAAATGGAACAAAGGAATACTAAGTACAAATGGAATCTTTAGTAAGAGTCAAGGCATCAGTTACTAAGAATCTGATCAAATTAAATAATTGAGGAACATAATTAAGGACCTATAAGAAAAGAGATCTGAAGATAAGAAATATTGAGTACAGCTAAAGGATCAGAAAGATAGTAGTCAAAGATACTCAACAGAGGTATTACGAAATGAGAACTTAGAAAAGAGAAAAGAGGAAAAATCAATTAGCTAGTAGAGGTTAGAGACAAGAAGATAAGTATAGTAAAATCTCTAGATATTCTCGAAACTAGGAAGACCGTGAGTTAGACACCAGAAAGGATTCGAGGACGAATCCTATTTAAGGGGGGAGAATTTGTAACGACCGAAAATTTTCACTATTGCCTACAGCAATACTGTTGCGTATAAGACGAAGGCACGTAAAATAAATTATGTTGAGACTCAAATACGCTCATGGAACGACTTTGGAGACGATCGGTAAATTCCTCGAAGTCCCGGGACGGGACTGTACCGTGTTTCATTTGAACCACTTATGGTATTTGGGGCGTAACGTTTTCATACAATCTTCGATTATTATGAATTTTATATCGTCGAAAAGCTAAGATTGAGACCTACAACTTCCGCGTTGAATATTTTCTCAAATTCGGACCAGAAGATGGTCAAAAACGCAAGTCAAAATCCTAATGAATAGTAATTTCGGACCCAAATGCAAAAATCTCAAACTTTCTCCAAACTTCCACACTCTTCTCAAACCTTCCAAATATCAAATGAACCCACTATATAAGGAGTGCACTATTCCCTATTTCACAAAAATTAAATGGAAATGAAAAGAAAGAAAGAAGAATACGTAAAGGAAGAAGAGAGGGAAGAAGAAGAAGAAGAAGAATAAGAAGAAAGAAAGAAAAGAAGAAGGAGAAGGAAGAAAAGAAGAAGGAAAGAAGAAGAAGGAAGATAGAAGCAACCATGAAGGATGATGAAGATCCCACAAATGAGGTAAAAAGACTTGACCCATAAACTTGATTTTAATTTTTATGAAGTATGATGATTGAATAGAGGTGTTGGATGATAGTTATGTGTAGGTGATTGAGTTGTGATGATGATTGAGATAAAAATTGTGTGATTAAATTTATGGATTGAAAGTCATTAAGTTTTGGGTTTAAATCTTTTATGGAGTATATGAATAGATTAAGTCGAGTGTTGATGAAATAATGATTTGGTTTATGTAGAATTAGATGTTATATGATGGTTTGAGTATTGATTTTAGTATGGGAATGGTTAGGATGTTGATTTGGGTGAATGGGTGGTGATATGAGATGAGTTTTGAAGTTGGATTATGTTGTGGTGTAATGAATATATAAATGAGAGTAGAGATAACTAAGATTGTAGAAATGGTGAATTTGAACATTTCGCACACCAATTATTCGACAAAATGTCAAGCTCATATCAAATTAAGAAATTAAGCATGATTTGTATATTATAAATAGTTTATATGATAGTAGAAATTCTGTTGGGGGTTGTCGGATTAAATGTATTAAATCAGATGGTGAAACAAGGAAGATAATTAATGAAATCAGTTCTGTCCCATTCCGGTACAGGTTGTGTTTGATCACTTCTAACTTGAGTTTTATATGCCTGATAGATGAACTGTAAAATTATTGGTAAACTATACATATATGGGAGTAACATATTCAAAATTCAGAATTTTTGGACTCAAGATGAGACCGAACCGAATTTTTGAAGTCGGGCTATCTGCTGCCCTTGTGCCCAGTTTTTCCAATCGCACAACCTCTGAACTTCAGTCCATAACTTGAGTTCTAGGAATCAAAACCACGATCCGTAAAATCCAACATAACATAGACACATAAAAGAGTATTCTATTAAAATTTCAGCCCCAAATTCAATCCCGATTAAGCGCACCGAATTTTCAAAATCAATATTAGTGCACTGAAATTTTCTGGAAAAGAGGGCATAATATGGAGTTTTGTGAAGTAGCTTGAGAGATCCTTGAACGAGTATAGTAAAAATTGTTAGACCATTCTAAAATAGTAGTAACATAGAGAGGATGAGTTATCATGAATAACGAATATATTTTGTTATGTAAGGATATAATTCACAACCTTGGTACTAACGAATTTTGCTAATTCTAGATTATCATAAGGAGGTGCGGTTCTGCAACCATCGCAAGGCGTCACCGACAAGTTCCGAATCAGTGAGTGGACACCTCTTTCTTTATGTTGATTTTATTTATTGATTTACTTGTTCTTTATAGATTGAGACTTACTTTTCTGCAAATAGGGCAATAGCCAATGTTTACTTACAGTTGTTTTCAGCTAGTAATGATTTAAAAAAGAAATGTTTTTCAAACCTGAGTTTTATATTTTCCGGGGCATGAGGGAAAAACTCACCCCAGTATGTTACTTGAGACAGTATGGAATTGACGGACAGAGACATGTGCACATGTAGAGGATTAGGGGGATGGCGATACGTAACGTCCCTAGATCCTAATTTTAGAGCCATGATGACGTCATAGGTTCGTGTACCTGGACTCTAGTTCAGAGCTTGGGTGGTAGCATTGATCCGCACCCCAAGTTCTAGTTTGTGGCTTGGGGGACGACGATATGTAACTGTTGGGGTTGGTGCTCAGAGCTCCAATTCCCGGTTGTATTTCTTTTTGAAAACTTCTGTAAAACATTATTATTTTGAATAATATATGCAGTTTCTATAATATAATCTATCTTTTAATATAGTAAAGACGTAATGACCTTAGAATGACTAGTCATGGTGCAGTTGCAAAAACGTCGCAACTGAAATTGAGTTGTATCATGACGTTGTCATTCTCAGACAGTTCCTGGTCAAGGTTTACACTACTTGGTCAGTATAGTAAACCCGTTGAGACCGGTACATGTCGTAGACTGGAATATATGATTCCAATGCTTTCTCAATGAACCATAAGTCTTGGAGACTAGTATAGACGTGTAGGTGTTTATAGCGGATAAACACTGAACGACTCACCGAAGATTCTTAATGGATGGTACACCAACGTCAATAAGAATCTTATCGGGTTGAGTAGCACTTGTGATTCTTAGACTTGAGATGCCACTGTGGGCACATAAGACATCTTCTACACTTAGATCAGACCTCCGCATGTTCGTTGGGTGTAGATAGATCCTCAGGGTGTCCTGGGTGTATCGAGATAGGATCCGTCAGTTCTGTGTATCAGAGCATAGGTAGTCCATATGATTAGCAATCAGATAAAAACCATGGGCCCGTGGTACAATTTAGAAGTTAGTTCTAAATGTTCTTTTTGAGATTGCTAATAGAATAGTCGACTGGATAATCCCTATAGAGATTTGACGTTTACATCAATATCTCTGGGATTTATCCGGATACCTGTGACGGAGGAATTATACATTTACCATGACCTCAACCTGTATGATTCAGCGAGTTTATCCGTGATCGTCATAATTTACGGGTGGATAAATTATGGACACGAAATTGGATTTCGTAACGGATATGCCTGAATCTAGAGAGTCTCACTAATGAAATATACTTGTAGAGCACTAGGGCAACATTTATAAATAATATTGATTATTTATAAAGTCGTTTAAAGTTTAACGCAAAATACATGTAAAGGGACCCGATAGTCATTTCCTTAATTTTTGTGTATTTGCATTTAATACTTGATTAATTCAAATACACATTATATAATTGTCAAATTGAGATATTTGACTAATATCACAAATATATATGTATTTAATATTTAATGTAAATATATAAAACATATATTTAATATATTTGTATTTAAATAATTATTTAATTATTTAATTGTTAAATAATTAAATTAATTAATTAAAAATATAAATATCCTAAGTTGAGATATTATTTGGAGATGCTTTAGTTGCAATTGTTGACTTGTTTGAATTTATCATTAAAGTGTAATGATCATTTAATGAAGTTGGCAAGTTGAAATTCAAATGAAATTAAAACAAAATGTCTTTATTTTTTTCCTAGCCAAATTCGGCCAAGGGTTAAAAATACCCAAGTATATATTGTTTTGTTTCTTTTAGGGTTTGAATAACCTAATACACTTTATCAAAACTCCATTAAAACAAAGCAAAGAAGGTAGAGAAAAAGAAAAGAAAAATCAAAGAAAATCTTGGAATTTAGTAAGTATTTCCAACCTTCCATTAGAGAGTAAATTGTTCCTCTCTGGATGCAGTTGCAGTGGGAGTATGCGAGATCTCATTGCCGAATGGGACACTTTTGTTAAATGACTGCCATTTTGTGCCTGGATGTGTAGCTAATATTATATCACTTTTTGTATTAGATACAGAAGGATTTTGTATTAATATTAAGAACTGTTCTTTATATTTATATGATAAAAGTAATATTTAGATCCTTTGTTGTCCAAACCAGCATGGTCATTATACATTGCCAACTTCAAAAGATATTTTAAATACTGGAGTTAATAAACGTAGTTTACCTGTAATTAATAATACTGAACTTTGGCATATGCGGCTGGGTCACATAGGCGTTAAACGCCTTACCCAATTGGTTAGGAATGGTTTGATACCAGATCTTACCATTGAATCCTATCCAACTTGTGAATCCTGTATTCAGGGTAAGATTACCAAAGCCTCATTTTCTGGTGTTGGACACCGCGTCACTAACTTACTGGAACTCGTACATTCTGATGTATGTGGTCCACTAAGTCAGACTGCTCACAGTGGTTATTCGTACTTCGTTACCTTTACCGATGATTTTTCATGGTATGGTTATGTGTATTTGATGCGACATAAATCAGAAACCTTTGAAAAGTTCAAAGAATTCCGAAATGAAGTAGAAAAACAAACTGGACAATATATTAAATGCATTCGATCTGATCGAGGCGGTGAATATATGAGTGGTGAGTTCATGGATTATATGAAAGAGAATGGGATTCTCGCTCAATATACTCCTTCAGGTACTCCACAGCACAATGGAGTATCTGAGAGGAGAAATTGGATTTTATTGGATATGGTCCGATCGATGTTGAGTTTCATAGATTTGCCCTATTACTTATGGGGCTACTCTCTTTTAATAGCTGCACATCTTTTGAATAATATTCCTTCAAAAGCTGTTCCTACGACTCCGTATGAGATATGGTTCGGTAGGAGACCAAATCTTCATTACATTAAGGTTTGGGGTTGTCCTGCCTATGTCAGGGTGACTTAGCAAGATAAGCTTTCGCCTCGAGGGCAAAAGTTTAGGTTTATCGGATATCCTTCGAATACGATGGGATATCTGTTCTATGATATCGAGCGTCGAAATGTGTTCGTAGCTCGCTTCGCAAAATTTCTAGAAGTAGAATTTTTGTCAGAAGGTGGTAATCATAGACAAGTTGAACTTGATGAAGTCCAACCTGAAAACAACGAACCAATGGAGGAAACTGAAGTTCAAGTAGATGAAGGACCTTCAACACACACACTCCGTAGGTCAGAAAGGGTATCTCGACCTCCTGAACGCTTGTATTTGATACAAGAAAAGAGTCTAGATGTTCTCTTAGTTGAAGAGACTGATCCTTTCACCTATAGAGAATCGATGTTGGACATCGACTCCATGAAATGGCAAAGTGCCATGAAATCCGAGTTAGACTCAATGCATGAGAATCAAGTTTGGGACTTGGTTCCGCTTCCAGAAGGAATTGTTCTAATCGGTTGTAAATGGGTTGACAAGAGGAAGCGAGGTCCTGACGGTAAGGTTGAAACTTACAAGGCCCGACTGGTAGTAAAAGGTTACATGCAGCGACCAGGCGTCGACTACGATGAAACTTTTTCACCAGTAGCAATGCTTAAGTCTATCCGGATTTTGCTTTCTATAGCTGCGTATCATGACTACGAGATTTTGCAAATGGATGTCAAAACGGCTTTTCTAAATGGATTTCTTGATGAAGAAATCTATATGGAACAGTCGGAAGGTTTTGCATCCAGCGAAAACAAAGGTATGGTATGTAAGCTTAAGAAGTCCATTTATGGATTTAAACAAGCTTCAAGAAGATGGAATATTTGATTCGACGAGATTATTAGATCGTCTGGTTTTCTCAAGCATTCGGAAGAATCCTGTGTGTATCAGAAGGCCAGTGGGAGCATGGTCGTATTTTTAGTCCTATATGTTGATGACATCCTAATCATTGGGAATGATTTAGGTATGTTACAAAGCGTCAAAGCATACATCTGTAAGAATTTCTCCATGAAGGACCTGGGAGAAGCTTCCTATGTTTTAGGGATAAAACTCTATAGAGATAGACAAAGGAGGCTGATTAGGTTATCCCAATCAATGTACATAGATAAGATCTTGGAACGGTATAATTTTGGTAACTGTAAGACAGCAAACATACCGTTCAGACATGAGATTCATCTTTCTAAGAAGATGAGTCCACAAACAGAAGATGAGAAGGTTAGAATGTCTAACCAACCTTATGCTTCGTGTTTGGGTAGCATAATGTATGTCATGTTGTGTACGAGGCCTGATTTCAGTTTCGCTGTTAGCGTAACTAGTAGATATCAGTCCAATCCAGGTAATGACCATTGGATGGCCATTAAATATATCCTCAAGTATCTTAAAGGTACTAAGGATAAGTTAATAATTTATGGAGGAAACGAACTGCAAGTTAACGGGTATACGGATTCTGATTTCCAATCGGACCCCGATGTAGAAAGTCTACATCTGGATTCGTATTTACCCTTAACGGAGGTGCAGTTTGTTGGAAGAGTTCCAAACAGGGATCAACAGCAGATTCCACCACTGAGGCGGAATATATTGCAGCTTCTAAAGCTGCAAAAGAGGCTGTGTGGATAAAGAACTTTGTCACAGAATTGGGAGTTGTCCCAAGTATCGAGAATGTGATTCCGTTATACTGTGATAATACTGGAGCTATTGCGCAAGCAAAGGAACCAAAGACGCATCAGAAGTCGAAACATATGGAACGCAAGTACCACATCATTCGAGAGATTATATCGCGAGGGGATATTATCGTGTGCAAGGTACCGAGTGAAGATAATGTAGCAGACCCGCTGACGAAAGCCATACCTCCGAAGCTGTTTGATAAACACGTGGAGTCGATGGGTATTAGATACAATCGTTATTGGCACTAGAGCAAGTGTGAGTTTTTGTTGGGGTTTGTGCTCAGAGCGCCAATTTCCGGTTGTATTTCTTTATGAATACTAATGTAAAACCTTATTATTTTGAATAATATATGCAGTTTATATAATATAATCTATCTTTTAATATGGTAAAGATGTAATGACCTTAGAATGACTAGTCATGGTGCAGTTGCAAAAGCGTCGCAACTGACATTGAGTTGTTTCATGACGTTGTCATTCTCAGACAGTTCCTGGTCAAGGTTTACAGTACTTGGTAAGTATAGTAAACCCGTTGAGACCGGTACATGTCGTAGACTGGAATATATGATTCCAATGGTTTCTCAATGAACCATAAGTCTTGGAGACTAGTATAGACGTGTAGGTGTTTATAGCGGATAAACACTGAACGACTCACCGAAGATTCTTAATGGATGGTACACCAACGTCAATAAGAATCTTATCGGGTTGAGTAGCACTTGTGATTCTTAGACTTGAGATGCCACTGTGGGCACATGAGGCATCTTCTACACTTATATGGCAGTCACATCACCGATCTATTTAGATCAGACCTCCGCATGTTCGTTGGGTGTAGATAGATCCTCAGGGTGTCCTGTGTGTATCGAGATAGGATTCGTCAGTTCTGTGTATCAGAGCATAGGTAGTCCATATGATTAGCAATCAGATAAAAACCATGGGCCCGTGGTACAATTTAGAAGTTAGTTCTAAATGTTCTTTTTGAGATTACTAATAGAATAGTTGACTGGATAATCCATATAGAGATTTGACGTTTACATCTATATCTCTGGGATTTATCCGATACCTGTGACGGAGGAATTATACATTTTCCATGACCTCAACTGTATGATTCAGCGAGTTTATCCGTGATCGTCATAATTTACGGGTGGCTAAATTATGGACACGAAATTGGATTTCGTAACGGATATGCCTGAATCTAGAGAGTCTCACTAATGAAATATATCCGTAGAGCACTAGGGCAACATTTATAAATAATATTGATTATTTATAAAGTAGTTTAAAGTTTAAACGCAAAATACATGTAAAGGGACCCGATAGTCATTTCCTTAATTTTTATGTATTTGCATTTAATACTTGATTAATTCAAATACACATTATATAATTGTCAAATTGAGATATTTGACTAATATCACAAATATATATGTATTTAATATTTAATGTAAATATATAAAACATATATTTAATATATTTGTATTTAAATAATTATTTAATTATTTAATTGTTAAATAATTAAATTAATTAAAAATATAAATATCCTAAGTTGAGATATTATTTGGAGATGCTTTAGTTACAATTGTTGACTTGTTTGAATTTATCATTAAAGTGTAATGATCATTTAATCAAGTTGGCAAGTTGAAATTCAAATGAAATTAAAACAAAATGTCTTTATTTTTTTCCTAGCCAAATTCGGCCAAGGGTTAAAAATACCCAAGTATATATTGTTTTGTTTCTTTTAGGGTTTGAATAACCTAATACACTTTATCAAAACTCCATTAAAACAAAGCAAAGAAGGTAGAGAGAAAGAAAAGAAAAATCAAAGAAAAGCTTGGAATTTAATAAGTATTTCCAACCTTCAATTAGAGAGTTAATTGTTCCTCTTGTTGAGGGCTTCACTTGGTGATGTTCTTGAGTTTTTCTATTCTTTATTATTTGTGTATTTGATGGATGAAAGTTTGATGAAGGGGTTAAGCATGTATGAAGTTGGAAGAATGTTACTAGTGTAGTAATAAGCATTCTTTTCATGGTTTTAGAACTTTGTTGCCATTCTAGAGTAATTGACCCACTCTTAAGTGACCTAGAATTGTTCTATAGTTGTTTCATTGTGTTGAGACTTGATTTGGATGGAAAAAACAAGATTGAAGTAATTGATTTAACAAATTTGGTCTATTTTGTCCAATTTGAAGAAATTGAAAAATTAGGGTTTAAGACCACTTCCAAATTTAGGGATTTTCATTTATATGGTGTATTTGGATGTGTATATGATACATATTAAATCTTATGTTTATTGGATTTCATTTGCATGTGTTTTGAACAATGGAAGTGCAAAATGCACAATATGCCCACTTAGGAAGCATTCGGCCATGATGAGAAATTTTGGGTTTTATGTTGCAAATTGTATTTTGACATTTGTGACATATTTAATTCATGTTAGTAATGATTTAGAATCATTCAAAATTGTTTTGAACAATTTCGGATTAAAATAACCAAAATGTTATGTTTAAGGGCAATTCGGTAAATTCACATGAATATGATTTATGGTGTTTTATTTCATAATTTGATTATTGGATAATAAAATAAATAAGTTTATTTTATTAATCCGAGAAAAATTTTTGAAATCGGAAAATTTGATTTTCCACTGTTTCCGCTGTGTTACCGGATATCCGCCCTAAAAACCCTACAGTAACGCCCCAAGACCACCAGTTTCAGAGACAGTAGTGGCATACTTTGGGGGATGGCGATACGTAACGCCCCAAAGACATGGATTTGCACTGCTGGCTACAGTTAGGCGTATGGGGGGACGGCGATACGTAACGCCCTCATACGTCAAGGTTTTCAGAAACAGAGCAGAACACAGAGAACATGTTTTAAGTAAATAATTTTTCAAAAAAATCTGATTTTCAGAGTTAGTTTTCAGAAAACAAAGTTTTAAAAGCCGTTTTCAGAAAGATGAAGTTTTCAGAAATAAAGTTTTCATATAAATATGTTTTTGGAACTATGGCTTTGAAATTAAAAGTTATTACAATAGTTTTTTTAGTTTTCGTCCACTCACTTAGATCGTATAGCAATCTAACCCCCACTCCAGTTTTTACATTTTGCAGGTTTCTCGGAGGACGAGGTCGGGAGGATGGATACTGATGCAGTCACTAGGGATTGGGAGTCCACCAGTTCAAAGTCAGGAGCATGAGAGTCCAGTCAGAGTCAAAGTAAAGTCGCATGCATACATTAGTGTTGTATAAGTCATTATGAGTATTCATAAAGGTGTTGTAAAGAAAAGTATAATTGAGTACACAGTTTTGAGTAATAAAAGCATTTCATGATTGTTGAGTTGGGCTATGGTTCATGTGCATGACTTTGCATTTAGATGGTATATTAGTAAGGAATATAGTCGAGAAGTCAGAGGCTTATAGGGTTATTTCTAATATCCCCTGTCGGTGACATCTCCCAGATTCGAGGATGTTACATATGTATTCTTAGGAAATGCTTCTGATTTACCTGTGATTATTTCTTCGTCGCTAACATTGGAGCATGAAGATAAGTTGCTGAGAGTATTACGAGAACATAAGAAAGCCATTGGCTGGACTATAGCAGACATTCGAGGCATTAGTCAATCATTTTGCATGCACAAAATTCTGATGAACGATGAGTACAAACCCACAGTGGAGCATCAACGGAGACTAAATCCAATCATGAAGGAGGTCGTGAAGAAAGAAATTATAAAATGGTTGGATGTCGGCATCATTTACCCCATCTCTGACAGCACGTGGGTGAGTCCTATGCAGTGTGTGCCACAGAAAGAAGGAATTATTGTAGTCATAAATGAAAAGAACGAGCTGATTCCAATAAGAACAGTGACTGGATGGAGAGTATGCACAGACTACAGTAAGTTGAACAAAGCAACTAGAAAATATCATTTTCTGTTACCATTCATTGACCAGATGCTAGATAGATTGGCGGGACATGAGTTCTATTGTTTTCTGGACGGATACTCGGGCTATAATCAGATTGCCATCGCCCCAGAAGATCAGGAGAAAACCACTTTTACATGTCATTATGGTACTTTTGCTTTCCGCAAAATACCATTTGGACTAAGTAATGTTTCTGTTAAATTTCAACGTTTGGAGATTCTTTCCACCACTGCTTGCAAAATCTAGAACAGGTGCTACAAAGATGTGAAGATACCAACATGGTACTCAATTGAGAGAAATGCCACTCCATGGTGTAGGAAGGCATTGTCCTGAGACATCGGATCTCACAAAAGGGAATCGAGGTAGACAAATCAAAGATCGAGACAATTGAAAAACTACCTCCACCAACATCTGTCAAAGGGATTCGGAGTTTTCTCGGACATGCAGGCTTTTACAGGAGATTTATCAAAGACTTCTCAAAGATTGTTAAACCTCCGTGAAATCTTCTAGAGAAAGACGTGCCTTTCAACTTCACCAAAGAATGCCACGAAGCTTTTGAAATCTTGAAACATAAGCTGATCTCTGCCCCCATCATAGTAGCACCAGACTGGACTCTTCCATTTGAAGTGATGTGCGATGCTAGTGATTTTGCTGTAGGTGCAGTTTTGGGACAACACAAAGCAAAAATTTTCCATACCATTTACTACTCCAGCAGAACTCTAAATGAAGCTCAACTCAACTACACAACCACTAAAAATGAGTTGCTCGCAGTTTTGTTTGCTTTTGATAAATTTTGCTCCTATCTGCTGGGTCCCAAAGTGGTAGTCTACACAGATCATTCGGTAATCAAATATCTGATCACGAAGAAAGATGTCAAACCCAGATTGATCTGTTGGGTGCTTCTACTACAAGAATTTGACGTGGAGATCCGAGACAGGAAATGGACAGAAAACCAAGTGGCAAATCACTTATCACAACTTGAGAATGGATAAATAGCTGGCAATGAACTGACAATCAAGAAAATTTTCCAGATGAACGGCTGTTTTCCATGAAACAACATGATGTCCCTTGGTATGCTGACTATGTAAACTACATAGTATCGGAAAAATGGTCGTTGGAATGGACACATCAGCAACGAAAGAAATTCTTCAAAGAAGTCAAGCACTATGTCTAGGATGAGCCGTACCTGTTCAAACGATGTGCTGATCAATTACTGAGACGTTGTGTTCCAGAGGAGGAGGTCAATAGTGTCTTGCAACATTGTCATTCATCACCAAACGACGGACACTTCAGCGGAAATAAAACTGTAGCCAAAGTCCTACAGTCAGGTTTGTTCTGGCCTACTCTTTTTAAAGATGCTTACTTATTTGCTCTTCAATGTGACAGATGCTAGAGAATGGGAAATATTTCAAGGAGAAATGAAGGACCTCTGCAAAATATTTTGGAAGTGGAGATATTTGATGTATGAGGGATTGATTTTATGGGACCCTTTGTTCCATCATTCGGAAACATGTACATATTAGTTGCAGTAGACTACGTCTCCAAATGGGTTGAAGCAATTGAACTGCCATCAAATGATTCAAAAGTGGTGACAAAATTCCTTAAAAATAATATTTTCACTCGCTTTAGAACACCTCGTGCAATTATCAGTGATGGTGGCACACATTTCTACAACAGATATTTCGATGCACTCCTATCCAAATACGGAGTTACTCATAAAGTTGCCACTGCTTACCATCCACAATCAAATGGACAGGTTGAAGTTTCAAACAGGGAGATCAAAAGAATCTTGGAGAGAACCGTTGGATCAACATGGAAATACTGGTCTGAAAAATTAGATGACGCATTATGGGCCTACCAGACAACTTACAAGACACCCATTGGTATGTCCCTATATAAAATGGTGTTTGGGAAAGCGTGCCATCTACCAGTGGAGCTTGAACACAAAGCGTATTGGGCACTGAAGAAGTTAAATCTTGATCTACAAGCAGCAGAAGAGAAAAAGCTCCACCAACTCAATGAATTGGAGGAATTTCGCCTACATACTTATGAGAATGTCAAACTGTACAAAGAAAAGATGAAGAAATGGCATGATAAAAAAATAGTGTGCAGACAACTAGAGCCAGGACAACAGATGTTGTTATACGATTCACGGTTGAAACTTTTCCCTGGAAAGCTAAAATCAAAGTGGTCAGGTCCATTTGTAATTACTCAGGTGTTACCTTACGGAGTTATTGAAATATACAACCCCAAATCCAACAATACATTCAGGGTAAACAGCCAGCATGTCAAGCACTACTGGGGAGAATCATTTGAGCGACAAAAAGAAAGTGTCACACTTTCAGATCCAGCCTAATATTCGAACAGTCATGTCTAGCTGACGACGTTAAATTTAGTGCTAGCAGGGAGGCAACCCATGCAATTTGTGTATATATTCATATTTGGTGTGTTTTATTTTTATGTGTTTAATTTATGTAGGTAAAGTCACATTTTAGGAGGGAAGACATTCTCACAAATCTTTACAAGTGTGGGACACATAAACTGGACGACGCATGCTGTCCTAGGCTCACGGCCTAGTTGGGAGTAAAGAGTAGCCCGCGGGGGACTAAACCGGAGAATAATGGAGTCGCCACCCGATGTGAACCGGGAAAATGAGATTTAAGGCTGCACTCACCCCTCGCAAGGGAAGACCTCAAACCGTTGGGTTCAGAATGGTCCTTTACATATGTCACTTGTAATGAAAGGATTCGTGTAATAATTTAATCAAGCTTAAGTAACACTTATTTCTAAGAGTATCATGTTTCTAAATTCACATGCACAAAAATAAAACTTACACCTAAATTTGCATATATTTCACATCTAAGATTGCATGCTTGAAAGTACATCAAAGTAGCAACGAACATACATCTTCATTAGCATATTGTATTCACGGAAACACAAGCACACACTAACCACACAAGCACACATAAAGGCGAATCAAATAATGGCAAACATGTGATTTCATAGACATATCATAAACAAATAGCCATTACATGTCCATACACAAATAAAAGAGTCAACTAAGTACATAATGCAAAAAGACACTTAAGGATGCAATTAGGCATTAAAGTGAGCATTCTATGACGTGGTGCAAAAGAAGATAACTAATATGGAAACAAGCACACATGTGAGCACTTTTCCAAGTGGTGCGTGGAATTGTATCCCAAGTACAGACCGCACTACCGTCCATTCGGAATCGGCTACATAATTTATGTCTGGGTTTCCATCCGATATACCACAAGAAATAATACTCAAATGCTATCATGACATGGATATATGAATTGTAATACGTTAAGCCAAGACTAAGGTAAATGATGCAACCAATGGAATAAACATGCTTTTCATTATGATGCGTACAAAGATAAGAATGACTATATGGGATTTCACAATACATGCATGAATGGTATAGTTGGCTTTACGCGCGGGCTGAGGCTAATAGGTGGCGTTTAAGGCGTGGTATTGTGAGTGAGGCGAATGGCTTGTGGGTGTTGAAGGTTCAAGTGTGCACGATTTAGGGGCAGTGCAGTGAGGGTGTTTGCGTGGGTTTAGGGTGACTCGTGAGTAGGGGACAATGGCGTGAGTGGGGCTAAAGGATTTTTTGCAGGTTGCGACGCGTTTATGGGCTCTTTAGGCGGTGGGAGGCAGTGTGCTACGTGCGTGAGACTGTGCTTGGTAGTGCGTGAGAGGAGGCTGACTTGCGTGAATTGGCTAAAGGGGGTATATGTGTGATGAGGCTGGGCGTGCATATATCTTGGTTTTATTTTGCATGAATAAAGGAAAGTGCAAGGGCTGAGAATATAGGTACACCAATGACAATAGGTCGAGGCAAGACAGGGATAGATGATGCAATCAGTAGATGAAAGACACGGCAAATATCGTGGTAAAGGTAACCTTTTTAGGCTTTTCTTCCCCCAAATGGAGAACCTTTTAATCCAACACAATAAGCCCATGCGCATTTCGTTACAATGCGTACAAAGATAAAGATAACTATATGAAATTTCGTATACCCGATTGAACACATCTTACATTCAACCGAGTATATATCAACCGGCGCGGCGAAACATCGTGGTAAAGGATTTTAACCCCTCCAAATAGGGGGACCTTTAATCCGACTTACTAAGCTCATGCGCTCGATCGCATCATGCATACAAAAATAAAGACAATCATATCAAACTTAGTATGTCCGATTGAACATATCTTACATCCAACCGAACACACATCAACCGGCACGGAAAAGCATCGTGGTAAAAGGATTTTAACCCCTCCAAATAGGGGACCTTTAATCCGACTTACTAAGCCCATGCGCTCGATCACATCATGCATACAAAAATAAAGACAATCATATCAAACTTAGTATGCCCGATTGAACATATCTTACATCCAACCGAACACACATCAACCGGCGCGGCAAAGCATCGTGGTAAAGGATTTTAACCCCTCCAAATAGGGGACCTTTAATCCGACTTACTAAGCCCATGCGCTTGATCGCATCATGCATAAACAGTAACAAGCAGAATTCAAATGACGAAAAATAAATAAATCAAAGCAACATGAAACAAAAGAAGGTGCCATTTACTCAAGCGGTACGTGGAGTTGTATCCCGAGTACAGATCATACTACCGTCCATTCGGAATCGGCTATGAAATTTATGTTCGGGTTTCCATCCGATATACCACGAGAGTTGATACATCTTTCATTTTATTCCAAAGCCGCAACATACAATATTTCATAATACATGCATATTTATCTACTCAAGGGCCACAACATGCATTTCCACATAACAATCATGCGAACAATACTCAATAAATAATGAAAATAAAACAGAAAACGAATGTGGAAAATACCCTCAGGTCTAACCTTTTTTGCCGACTTTCGGACTTGCGTTTCGCGGAGATCGGAAGGGTAAAGCTCCTCCACTTCTCCGGTTCACTGGTTTAGCATCTTAGCTCACTGTTTTATTATTTTGCTTGCTGTTTGGCCTCCGTTTTGCTGTTGTTTCCTCTGTATTTTCTGTTCACTGTTCAGGTCACTGTTTTGACGTTTCAACGGACTGTTTTGGGTGTTTTTTATGGGTTATAAGTGCAGTTTTTTTTGTGATTATTTTAAGGATTATAAGTGCAGTTTTTATGTTACTGTTTTAAGGATTTTAGGGACTGTTTTAAGAGGATTTGCTGCTGTTTTGGGGGTGATTTGGGCTGCTGTTTTGGGGGTGATTTGGGCTACTATTTTCGGTGGAAAGGGGCTGTTGTTTTGGGCGTGTTTGGGGGTATATTTTCGGTGATGGAGGACTGCTGTATGGGGGAGATTTTCGGTGATGTGTGGAGGTTTAGGGGCTGCTGTTTTCGGTTATGGAGTGGAGGAGATGAAGAGAATTATTTGTGTTCTTCTTGTTGCTATTGCCGTGAGTGGCTAGGGCTCTTTGTGTTGTGATTTGCGTGTGAGTTATGTGTATGAGCTAGGGGAGTGCATGTCTTGGTTAGGGTTTGTTTATATAGAGAAGGGTTAGGGCTACTCCTTGTCTCACAAGGAAGGGATTTGATTTGGTGTCTAAGAAGGAAAGCAATGGATTTGATGGAGACAAGATTGGTTTAGATTAGGAAGTCAATATGTTTGAATTGGTTTTGAGTGATTTAATTAGGCATAACATCTTTTTAATTTAGTATGTGATTTTGTTTAGTTAGGAAGTTAATATATTTGATTTGTCTAAATTAGGCATGATTATATTTTATGTTTTATTTAATTGGTAAATGGTTTAAATATTTTATTTAATTCAAATACATTATCTAATTAATATTTAATTTAATATTTTATTTAATTTGGGTGATGGGCGTGTGGGCCTAATGTGGTGTGGGCTTGGTTTGGCTTGATGAGTGGGTTAGACGTGTATGGGCTGGTTTAAAAGGGTTTTGGTTTTTTTTTTTTGTTGGGCCAAAGGTGATCTAAACGGAGGTCCAACAAGTGAGCTTGACGCTAAATAAGTGAACAAGGATCTAATGAAATACCGATTCCCTTCCGACGACCGTTCTCGCAATATCCTTAACTAAAAAGGTAGTGCCTCCAACTGAGACTCATCATCGGGTTTCACATGCAAAAATGCAATGCCTACAGTCGCCCCCACTTTGATGGGACTTGTGCAGTGTGTGACTTTGAACAATCCTATCAAAGTTATGCAATGCATTTTCACTTACCTGGCTCGCCTGCTGCCTCGAGCTGAGTTGGTGCTGCAGTGGACCTCGATCCTGGGACGCATCCCATTAACTGCAACCGACAACGGGGGAACCTCGACCCAACACCGCTGACAATAGGGACCTCGCCCTCGAACTGATGATGTAGTGGGCGCCTCGACCCTGGGCACCTCGACCCGGAACTACAACTGATGATGCAGTGGGCCCTCGACCTTGGGACGCATCCCGGAACTGCAACTGTCAACAGGGGTACCTCGACCCTGGGACACATCCCAAAACTACTGATGATGTGGGCCTCGCCCTCAAGCTGATATGGGCCTCACCCCCAAGCTGACATGGGCTTCGCCCCCAAGCTGATAGGGGCTTCGCCCCCAAGCTGATATGGGCCTCGCCCCCAAGATGACATGGGCCTCGCCCTCTGGGACTCATCCCTAAGACTGAAAATGCGCTGACGCTGTTTGGCTCATTTTTGTCGCTCTCTCTTTTCTTCGAACCTGCGAACAAAAACCAAGAACAAACACGAAGAGAATTCAATGTTACGTGTATGCATGAATAATTTTCTTATCCCGTTGGGTTAGGTCTTCTGCCAATTTCCTTGGTGACTGCTCAGTCTTCTCTCCCTCAGGCAAAGTACTGCTTCAATCTGTCTACATTGATCGGCTCGGTGAACTCGTTCCCCTCCAAGTCTGATAGCTTCACTGCTCCATTTCCCATTACCTTCTGCACTATGTAAGGTCCTTCCCAGTTAGGTCTGAACTTTCCTATTGGATCTGTCGTCGACGGCCTTGATTGCTTAAGTACCAAATCACCCTTTCTGATCTTGGTGGGGCTAGTCTCTTGTTGAATGCTCGGGCTAGTCTATTCTGATACAACTGTATGTGATACAAAAACTTCGTTCTCTTCTCATCCAATAGTGCTAACTGATCAAACCTCTGTGCGGCCCACTCCTGTTCCGGTAATTCTGCCTCTGCTAATACCCTCATAGACTGTATTTCCACTTCTACTGGCAATACTGCTTCCATTCCATAGACCAAAGAGTAAGGTGTTTCTTAATGATGTTCTGTACCCCCACAAAGCATATGGTAGTTTCTCGGCCCAATCTCTGTAGTTCTCTGTCATCTTGGCTAAAATCGTCTTTATAGTCTTGTTGGCTGCCTCAACTGCCCCATTTGCCTGCGGTCTGTACGGTGATGACTTGTGGTGGCCTATCCCGTACCTCTGTAACATTGCCTTCGTCTCTCCTTGAAACTGAACTCTGTTGTCTGTCACTACATGATGCGGCATACCATACCGACAAATGAGGTTCCGAGATATAAACTTTGCCATCTGTTTTGCTGTAACATTGCGGAATGATTCGGCTTCCACCCACTTCGAGAAGTAATCTACGGCCACTACTATGAAGCGATGCCCATTCGATGCATTCGGTCGAATTTCTCCAATCATATCAATTCCCCATGCTGAGAAAGGCCACGGCTCTGAAAACCCGTGCAACTCTGTGTGCGGTAAGTGATTCAAATTACCGTGTGCTTGACAGTCATGACAGTTCTTTACCATCTTCGCGTAGTCTGTTTCCATGGTTGACCAATAAAAACCTTGTCTCACTATCTTGCGGGACAGAATAAACCCGTTCATGTGCGGACCACATACCCCAGCGTGTATTTCTTCCATTACATGTTGAGCTTCTTCTTTTCTCAAACACTTCAACTGAATACCGTTTGCTTGCCTCTTGTACAGTTCCCCTTTCAAATTCACATACTGGGAAGCTAACTTCTGAATGGCTATTTTGTCTTTTCTGCCTGCCCCTTCCGGGAGTTCACCATGTTCCAGATACCTCTGAATGTCATAATACCAAGGTTTACCGTCGTCGACCTCAACTTCCAGAATTCTTTCTATCTCATAAACAGGTCTGCTTGCTATTGTCAGTATCAACGGTCTCATCATTAACTTTTCTGGATTTTCCCAAGTTGCTGCAAGTGTAGCCAATGCATCTACCATCTGATTCTCTTCTCTCGGTAAGTGCTGAAACTTACACTCGGGGATAACCTGTGCCAAATTTCTGAGGTGAAAAAGGTAAGGTTTCAACCGTTCTTCTTTTAATTCCCATTCTCCTCGCATCTGCTGGACCACCAACATAGAATCTCCGTAGACTTCCACACTCCTGGCCTTCAAGGCTATCAATGCTGTCAAACCAAAAGCACATGCTTCATACTCGGCCATGTTGTTAGTCACTCTGAATGTCAACCTCTTGGCTAAAGGCAAAGTCTCTCCCTCGGGGGTCACTATCACGATCCCAATTCCGGCTCCTTTGTAATTCACTGCTCCGTCAAAATACATCTTCCATCTCTGAACTGTTATTGCTTGGATCTCTTCATCTGGAAATTCAAACTTGTACTGATCCCCCTCAACAGGTTGCAATGCCAGAAACTCTGCTACTGCTCGCCCTTTGATCACTTTGGAGGTGAGATACTCAATGTCAAACTCTGTCAGCAATACCAATCATCTGCCCAATTTTCCCACTAGTGAAGGCACCGAATGAAGATATTTCAGAGGATTTTCCTTTGCCACTACCTGGATCTTGTAAGACTGGAAATAATGTCGCAACTTTCTGGAAGCCCATACCACGGAAAGACAGATCTTCTCTACTTCTTGATACTGAGCCTCATACAGGAGCATCTTCTTACTCAGATAGTAAACTGCATGTTCTACCCCTGTCTCATCTGCATGTACCATCATTGCCCCCAGTGCTTCTGATTCTATAGCCAAATACAATACCAAAGGTCTGCCCGGTCTCGGAGGTTTCAATACATGAGGCTTTACCAAGTACTCTCTGATTTTGTCGAAGGCTGTCTGACACTGTTCATTCCATCTCACTGGCTGATCTTTTCTCAACAGTTTGAAGATAGGCTCACATATTGATGTCAACTTGGCGATGAACCGACTGATGTACTGAATCTTCCCCAAGAATGCTCTGACTTCTTTTTCTGTCTTCGGTGCAGGCATTTCTGTGATTGCCTTGATTTTCTCAGAATCTACCTCTATTCCTCCCATTCCCACTGTATAACCAAGCAATTTCCTTGATGTCACCCCAAACACACATTTCTTGGGATTTAGCCGCAGGTTGTATCTGTCAACTCTCTGAAGGAACCTTTCCAGTGCTTCAATATGCCCAACCCTTGTCTCTGATTTCACCATCATGTCATCCACATACACCTCAATCTCTTTGTGCATCAAGTTGTGGAAAAGTGTAGTGGCCATCCGCTGATAAGTAGCCCCCGCATTCTTAAGCCCAAAGGGCATTACTTTGTAACAATAAGTACCCCACTCAGTAACAAATGCAGTCTTGTGTTTGTCTTCCTCAGCCATGAGAACCTGATTGTAACCTGAAAACCCATCTGCAAATGAATACATAGCAGATAAAGCCGCACTATCAACCAGAACATCTATATGCGGCAGAGGAAAATCATCTTTCGGACAAGCCTTGTTGAGATCTATGTAGTCTACACACATTCTGACCTTCCCGTCTTTCTTTGGCACCGGCACTATATTAGCCAACCACTCAGGATACTTCACTACTTCCAGGAACCCCACATCTATATGTTTTTTAACTTCCTCTCTGACTTTCTCAGCCCATTCTGGTCTCATCCATCGGAGTTTCTGTTTTACTGGCCTCATATTCGGATAAGTTGGTATTGTGTGTTGGGCGATGTTTCTGTCTACCCCAGACATGTCCTCATAGGACCAAGCAAACACTTTGGCATATCTGACCAACACTTCTTCTAGTTTCTCCCTCTCTTCGGAGGTAACTTCACTTGCAATCAGAAATTCCTTGGGACTCTCAGGTGTACCAAGGTTAAATGCAGTAGTTCTGGCCGAACTGATATCAAATATGCTTAATTCGTTCAGAGTAAATGGAAATGACTCAGACAAGTAAGCAAAAGAGATGTCTTTATTATTGGATAATGCAGAAGTACATTCAAACAAATCAGGAAGGTAAATGTCTTCATCATCTATAGACACTTCTTCCTCTGCAACCAGGTTTTCCTCAGGCTTTTTTTTCTCTCCCAGAGTAAGGCTCTCCAACTTCATCAGTTCTTCCTCCCAATTCTCTTCTTCTTTCTTCATAATTTCTTCAACTATCGGCTTCTTACCCAACATATCCTGGAAGATCTCAAACCCAGGTACCACAATTCCATTAACTTCCACAGGTTCAGGCTCCCCTTGATATCCTGAAGCTTTCACAAAACACTTCATCAGTTTCAGGCCCTTTTTCTTGACCTTCGGCTTTTCTTCATCAGATTTGTACCCCAAACCCTTCCGAGTAGTCTGTCCTCTGAAATCTGGAAATTTTGAACCTTCACCCGGCTCAAACTTCATTTTTTTCATGATCCTAGCCACCCTAGGATCCACCCACTCCTCAAAAGTAGCTGACACCTGAAACCTCGTGAAAGGTTGTATCTCCAAGGCGGCCACGACATTATCTATCTCAGCCCGGATAGTAACAACTTCTCCCTCATACGGGAACTTGATCATCTGATGTAAAGTGGAAGGCACGCCCCCAAGTTTGTGAAACCAAGGCCTTCCCAACAATAAGGCGAAAGTAGCCGGGATGTCCAGTATTGTGAACTCAACCTCATCTTCAATCGGGCCTACCTTGACCATAGCCACAAAAGTACCCTCAACTCCCCTTTTACTGTCATCATAAGCCTTAATAGTCATGCTGGAGGGGTCCAAGTCTGTTGCTTTCATACCCAATCTTGCCATAATTTTCAGCGGGCGCACATTGATGGACGAACCGTCATCCACCATCACACATGAATTTCTCTTGCCCTTCACCTCGGCCCTGATAAATAGAGGCCTATTATGATTTCTTCCATCCACCGGGAGTTCATCCTCAGAAAAAGATATCTGCAAAGCTTCTTTCTGAACTGACCCAACAAACATTGCATGGTTGGCGTCTTTTGGTACCACAATCTTGCTCAAAGCCTCAACCATGGCCTGCCTATGCTCCCGAGATGCACATAACAGTTCCCAGATACTCACTTGTGCTCTAGTTTTCCTCAATTGCCTCAGCACTATATCCCCCTCAGTATTTTCTGCAGTCTCAACCACTTCTCTACCATCTGTCAAAACTTCCTTACCCTTTTCTGCCATATCATTGTAAAAACGACCATTGCGCGTCATTCCCCTTACTTCTTCCTCATCACTGCTAGAGAAATCAAGCCAAAAGTTTTTCCCCTGCTCAGTCTCATCTTCACTAGTACTATCCCAGATTCCCAGGCAAAAGGCTTGAGGGTGAAAGGATTTTAGGACAAGGTCTTCTGGGAGGCCAGAATTGATCATATAGGCTGGTGGTGGTACGGCACGGTAGTTGGGTAAGGGGTTTTTATGTGTGTCAGTCTGTTCTGTTTCTGGGTCAGGTATTTTCTTGGAGTCTATCAGGTCTTGGATTTCATGGCGGAGTCGGGCGCAATTGTCAGTGTCATGGCCCTTTTGTTGGTGAAAGTGACAGTAAAGGCTTAGGTTATAATGTGATGGTGGGGGATTGGGTAATGGTTTGGCTTCCAAGGGTTTTAAGAGCCCTTGCCTCTTCAATTTCTCTAGCACCTTGGACAAGGGCCTTCCCAAGTTGGAAAATCTCCGGTTCCGGATAGCGGCAATCTCAGCAGAAACAGGCTTAGTTCCCAATGTCCCTCCAATAGGCCTCATACTTAAGCCATAAAACTTCATGTTTTCCGCCTCTTCGTCTTCAATGTCCATGACAGTTTCCCTCAACTGCCGAAAGTCTACAATCATGGAGGTCATCCTCCTCAACTTGCTGTAAATGGAGGGCTTGGTGCCCTTGATAATCATTTTAATCTGATCCTTCTCCGAAGGCCTAGTCTGCATCTTCAACAACTGACCTCTCCATCGGTCCACATACTCCTTAAAACTCTCCTCCGATTTTTGCTTGACATTCTCCAGATCACGGAGTGACAGATCGATCTCTAGGTCAGTGACATACTGTTTCAGGAAGGCATCAGCCAACTCCCTCCAATCTTCCTTCACTTTCTTCTCTAAACTGTGGTACCATACCACGGGAGCTCCCTCGAGCGACATTCCAAACATCTTCTGCACTTGGCGCTGAGATAAGCCAACTGAACTCATGACTGATACAAACTGCCGGAGATGCACCCTTGGATCCCCATTCCCGCTAAACTTAGCCATATCAGGCATCTTGAACTGTGCCGGCAACTGTTCCTCGAAATTCAGAGTGTCATAATCCAGCAAATCCTCATTCTTACCCCTCATCTTGCGGGTAACTGACTCAACCTGATCCCGAAGCTTTTGTAACTCTGCCTGAGACCCAGATACTCTGCCTGCTGTATACTCTGCCATATCATCATCAAAAGTGGGGATATCATCCCCCAATCTGTTCGGAAGTTCCTCATGCCTTACATCCCCGGAACTACCCACAGCAAGAGACCCGGCTATACCAGCCACAGCAGTAGTCAAAGCATGCAACTGTTCAGTGATCTTGGCGAGACCGTTCTCTAACTGATCCATACGGGATACCTCATTACCGGATTCACTCATGTCTGTTACTGTTCTTTTAATGAGCCTTGTCCCTTCTCTAACCCAAACGGTATCTATGATGTCTTTTTGAGACATAGAGGGTGTTAACATGATATATGTATGTATGAGGTGTATGAGATGCATGTAACATATATAACATACTACATCAACTAAAATTTTCAAACAAATCGGCTCGTTATCATTTTAGAAGCTTTTGGGCTAACTGTCATATGAGTGAACTCATCCCAGTTTAAATGGCCCAACGAGTTCACATCTCATGGCAAAGAGCCCAACTAAATCCAAATGGTAATGTTCTGAACACAAGCACAAAGTGGCCCATCAATCACTTAGAAGCCTTTGGCCCAATCGTCATAAAATACGTTCTTGTCCCAGTTTAAATGGCCCAACAAGCCCATATCCCATGACAAATGGTCCAAATGGATCCAAACGACGATGTTCCCAAACACAAGCATAAAAGAAAGATAATGCAAACATAAAACAATGATTTCTACAGAATGGCCCATCAACATTTCAGAAGCTTTGGGCCTAGTGGTCATAAGGTATGAACTCGCCCTAGTTTAAATGGCCCAGCAAGTTTGCATTTCCGACAATAGTCCAACTGCATCCAAATGAGGATGGTCCACAAGCTCATAATCAAGGAAATAATTGTTACTTTAACCATACAAACCCGGTCTATGGGTGGGTTCGCAAGAGTGTAGATAAAGGCTCTCACCGGCGAAGGATGGCCCACAACTAGGTCTCCCCAATCAAGGGTTCGAGCGGCCAAGTGAGCGTACCCTTTTTTATACACTAAGGTACGTGCCAGTGAGCTATGGTGTATGACCGACTGTCAAATGGACTTCCCGTTGTAGATTCCCCAGAGGGAGGGTGGAGCGAGGCTCACTTAAATACCCAAGCCTCTTAGGCTCTTATCGCTTGGTGTCAGGAATAAACAACGAGTCCTCCAAATTAGTCCATCACAATAGGCTACGAGTATATGGCTATCTAGGTGCCTTCACAGCTTTTCCTTCTAGAAAGGTAGTGAGTGAAGGAAGACACCAAACCATTACCTAGCCTCAAAATGCCTTTGATTAAACCCCCATTTCATCCACTATAGACACGGTCAATTAGAACATAAATCCAAACATTACAAGACAATATTTCGGGGCCAATTCTCTATCCCCAGTGGAGTCGCCAGACTGTGGGACACAGAAAATGGACGACGCATGCTGTCCTAGGCTCGCGGCCTAGTTGGGAGTACTGAGTAGCCCGCGGGGGACTAAACCGGAGAATAATGGAGTTGCCACCCAGTGTGAACCGGGAAAATGAGATTTAAGGCCGCACTCACCCCTCGCAAGGGAAGACCTCAAACCATTGGGTTCGGAATGGTCCCGCACTCACATACAACTTCATTGGCATATTGTATTCACGGAAACACAAGCACACACTAACCACACAAGCACACATAAAGGCGAATCAAATAATGGCGAACATGTGATTTCATAGACATATCATAAACAAATAGCCATTACATGTCCATACACAAATAAAAGAGTCAACTAAGTACATAATGCAAAAAGACACTTAAGGATGCAATTAGGCATTAAAGTGAGCATGCTATGACGTGGTGCAAAAGAAGATAACTAATATGGACACAAGCACACATGTGAGCACTTTTCCAAGTGGTACGTGGAATTGTATCCCAAGTACAGACCGCACTACCGTCCATTCGGAATCGGCTACGGAATTTATGTCTGGGTTTCCATCCGATATACCACAAGAAATAATACTCAAATGCTATCATGACATGGATATATGAATTGTAATACGTTAAGCCAAGACTACGGTAAATGATGCAACCAATGGAATAAACATGCTTTTCATTATGATGCGTACAAAGATAAGAATGACTATATGGGATTTCACAATACATGCATGAATGGTATAGTTGGCTTTACGCGCGGGCTGAGGCTAATAGGTGGCATTTAAGGCGTGGTCTTGTGAGTGAGGCGAATGGCTTGTGGGTGTTGAAGGTTCAAGTGTGCGCGATTTAGGGGTAGCGCAGTGAGGGTGTTTGCTTGGGTTTAGGGTGACTCGTGAGTACGGGACAATGGCGTGAGTGGGGCTAAAGGATTTTGTGTAGGTTGCGACGCGTTTATGGGTTCTTTAGGCGGTGTGGGGCAGTGTGCTACGTGGGTGAGACTGTGCTTGGCAGTGCGTGAATTGGCTAAATGGGGTATATGTGTGATGAGGCTGGGCGTGCATGTATCTTGGTTTTATTTTGCATGAATAAAGGAAAGTGCAAGGGCTGAGAATATGGGTACACCAATGACAATAGGTCGAGCCAAGACAGGGATAGATGATGCAATCAATAGATGAAAGACATGGCAAATATCGTGGTAAAGGTAGTCTTTTTAGGCTTTTCTTCCCCCAAATAGAGAACCTTTTAATCCAACACAATAAGCCCATGCGCATTTCGTTACAATGCGTACAAAGATAAAGATAACTATATGAAATTTCGTATACCCGATTGAACACATCTTACATTCAACCGAGTATATATCAACCGGCGCGGCAAAGCATCACGGTAAAGGATTTTAACCCCTCCAAATAGGGGACCTTTAATCCGACTTACTAAGCCATGCGCTCGATCGCATCATGCATACAAAAATATAGACAATCATATCAAACTTAGTATGTCCGATTGAACATATCTTACATCCAACCGAACACACATCAACCGACGTGGCAAAGCATCGTGGTAAAGGATTTTAACCCCTCCAAATAGGGGACCTTTAATCCGACTTACTAAGCCCATGTGCTAGATCGCATCATGCATACAAAAATAAAAACAATCATATCAAACTTAGTATGCCCGATTGAACATATCTTACATCCAACCGAACACACATCAACCGGCGCGGCAAAGCATCGTGGTAAAGGATTTTAACCCCTCCAAATAGAGGACCTTTAATCCGACTTACTAAGCACATGCGCTCGATCGCATCATGCATAAACAAGTAACATGCAGAATTCAAATGACGAAAAATAAATAAATCAAAGCAACATGAAACAAAAGAATGTGTCGTTTACTCAAGCGGTACGTGGAGTTGTATCCCGAGTACCGATCATACTACCGTCCATTCGGAATCGGCTATGAAATTTATGTCCGGGTTTCCATCCGATATACCGCGAGAGTTGACACATCTTTCATTTTATTCCAAAGCCACAACTTACAATATTTCATAATACATGCATATTTATCTACTCAAGGGACACAACATGCATTTCCACATAACAATCATGCGAACAATACTCAATAAATAATGAAAATAAAACAGAAAATGAATGTGGAAAATACCCTCAGGTCTAACCTTTTTTGCCGACTTTCGGACTTGCGTTTCGCGGAGATCGGAAGGGTAAAGCTCCTCCACTTCTCCGGTTCACTGGTTTAGCGTCTTAGCTCACTGTTTTGCTATTTTGCTTGCTGTTTGGCCTTCGTTTTGCTGCTGTTTCCTCTGTATTTTCTGCTCACTGTTCAGGTCTCTGTTTTGACGTTTCAACGGACTGTTTTTGGTGTTTTTTATGGGTTATAAGTGCAGTTTTTTTTGTGATTATTTTAAGGATTATAAGTGCAGTTTTTATGTTACTGTTTTAAGGATTTTAAGGACTGTTTTAAGAGGATTTGCTGCTGTTTTGGGGGTGATTTGGGCTGCTGTTTTTAGTGGAAAGGGGCTGCTGTTTTGGGCGTGTTTGGGCTGCTATTTGGGGGTATATTTTCGGTGATGGAGGGCTGCTGTATGGGGGAGATTTTCGGTGATGTGTTGAGGTTTAGGGGCTGTTGTTTTCGGTTATGGAGTGGAGGAGATGAAGAGAATTGTTTGTGTTCTTCTTGTTGCTATTGCCGTGAGTGGCTAGGGCTCTTTGTGTTGTGATTTACGTGTGAGTTATGTGTATGAGCTAGGGGAGTGCATGTCTTGGTTATGGGTTGTTTATATAGAGAAGGGTTAGGGCTACTCCTTGTCTCACAAGGAAGGGATTTGATTTGGTGTCTAAGAAGGAAAGCAATGGATTTGATGGAGACAAGATTGGTTTAGATTAGGAAGTCAATATATTTGAATTGGTTTTGAGTGATTTAATTAGGCATAACATCTTTTTAATTTAGTATGTGATTTTGTTTAGTTAGGAAGTTAATATATTTGATTTGTCTAAATTAGGCATGATTATATTTTATGTTTTATTTAATTGGTAAATGGTTTAAATATTTTATTTAATTCAAATACATTATCTAATTAATATTTTATTTAATATTTTATTTAATTTGGGTGATGGGCGTGTGGGCCTAATGTGGTGTGGGCTTGGTTTGGCTTGATGAGTGGGTTAGGCGTGTATGGGTTTGGTTTAAAAGGGTTTTGGTTTTTTTTTTTGTCTGGGCCAAATGTGATCTAAACGGAGGTCCAACAAGTGAGTTTGACGCTAAATAAGTGAACAAGGATCTAATGAAATACTGATTCCCTTCCGAGGACCGTTTCTCGCAATATCCTTAACTAAAAAGGTAGTGCCTCCAACTGAGACTCATCATCGGGTTTCACATGCAAAAATGCAATGCCTACAACAAGCAATTTCCTTCTCACCCTCAAAACTCTGTGATGAAAGTCTACAAAGCTCGCTTGGAACGAATGAGACTGCTGATGATCAAAGGTATTCCTAATGACATTCGTTGGATTATTGAAGCACGGGTCCGATTGGCAGGTGAGTCATCTGACTCTTTTGTTTCATATTTGCCTGGTTTAGGAAGAAGCACTTATGCTAAAAAGAGAAGAGCTAAAAGAATGGGTGTTTGCTATAAATGTGCACGCATGACATGTAATACTCATTGTCGTTCTTTCGGAATGGTGTCTGATAACCGTGAAGATAAAATTAAATTCATTAGGGATGACTTGAGTAAGGAGTATTTGGATGACATATCATTGACTCTTGAGACGCATTCCAATGGATATGTGCATCATGCAATTCACATGTTATATACACAATTTCGGAAAGAAAGACAACATTTAAGCCTCGGCAATCTGACTCTAAAAGACCCTGTTTGCCAATTTATAAGAAAATTGGATGGGAAGCTTGTCCCTAACGCATATACCTCATTCAAGCTGTTACTTCCTATAAATATTATTATCTCTTTGTATTTATCTAATAATTATGATTTATTTCGTTATTTTCTTTTATTTTCTCCGACATGATCCAGACTTTTTGACTTTCACGATATCTTATATTGTTTAACTAATAATTATCATTTGGCAGGTACTAGTGCTATTATTACTCACCCTTTTTCAGGTTCTATAAATTTAACTCATCATTGCACTCTTGAAGGCATCCAGAGTTGAGAAATAAAAATGGAAGCCACTTCAAGAAGACGAGTTGTAAATATATGTGTGTTTTGAGGTACTAGTGTTGGTTCTAAACCAGAATTCGTAGCGGCAGCACAGAATTGGGTCGAGTCATAGCTGAAAGGAATATGCACTTAGTATATGGTGATGGCAATCTTGGACTAATGTGGATCGTTTCAAGGGCTGTACAGGAAGGAAGTAGTCAAGTTCTGGGAATCATCCCAAAACCTTTGGCGGAGGCAAATCTTATAGGACCATCAAACGGAGAGGAACTAATCGTGCCAGGTATGTCTGAACGACTGGTGGAAATGATTAATCGTGCTGATGCTTTTATTGCTTTGCCAGGTGGCTTGGGCACGATGGAGGAAATTTTTACAGTACTATCTTGTTCGAACTTGAATATACACCATAAACCGATTGGACTGTTTAACGCTGATGGATTCTATGATTTTCTTTGTGTGTTTCTTGATGATGCCCGGAGAAATGGGTTCGTGTCAAAACCTGTAAAAGAAATCTTCTTCACAACCAGAACTGCCAATGATTTAATTGACCAACTTTTAGCCTTTGAACCACAAATTGACCCTATCCTTTCCAAGATAATCTGGTCTGATAATGATCGTGGTAAAAAGCGTCGGATAAATCTGGATCTTAACCTTTAATTTTATATGTAGAATTTTAGCTAACCAGGTACTATTTTCTAAACTCTTCTTCTACTTTTTTAGACATTGGGGACAATGTCTCATTTAGGTTTGGGGGAGAGGAATAGTTGACTAGTATCTTGTTTTTATTGTGTTGTTTTTATTTGATTTTTAGTAAAAAAATTTCAAAAAAAATAAAAAAATTTATAAAAAATAAAAAATATTTTGTGTTTTTAATTTGATTAATCAGGTGGAATTGGTGTGAGATAGTCGTGTAAGGAATTTTCATTCCTGAGACGTATCTCAACCTATTTCGTAATAAGTTAAATTTTTGTTTATTTCCTTTTGAATTATTTAATTTGTGAATTCTCCATAAAACTTACTAAAATGGATCTTCATATGCTCAGTTGACATTTATTATCAATATACATGGTAACATACGGACATGAGTTGTGATTGAAAGGTTTGTAATATTCAGTGCTTTAGTTTATTTGGAGGAAGCATCTAAAAAGCGATGAAATAAAAAAAACATCTGAGATCCGAGTAATTAAGTTCGTAGGGGTGTCTTAACACCTAGTGCCCTAAAGCCAACTGGTTTGGGAGTCACTAGCCCAAAGCTCGCTACATGGATCAATGTTATAAAAATAAAAAGAGACATATGAAATCTGAGTAATTAAGTCTGTAGGGATGTCTTAACACCTAGTGCCCAAAAGCCAACTGGTTTGGGAGTCAGTGGCCCAAAGCTCGCTACATGGATTGAAGATGTTGCTTTATTTTATTTTACGCAAAAAAAATAAAAAAAAAAAAAAAATCAGAAAAAAATATTTCATTGCTAAAAAAGGTGTGAATTCTGATATAACTTTAGGAAAAAAATATTACTCTCTTTTCAACTACACTTATGAATATTGTGGACACAATGGGTTGATTAATACCTTGTTAACTGTGTGTATGGCGAATGATAAAAATAATTGGAGAATTTACTTATTTGGTAACTTAGAAAGAAAGAAAACAACTACTAACTTGGATAAGGAGTTTCACTTGTTTAGTCACTAACTTGTTTATTCTCTTTTCTCCTATCTTTTTGTTTTTGTGTGCATTAGTATTAGATTGACGTTTGTGGGTATCGCTGTTGTAAGCCCTCACGAGACTACAACTCGTCCACTAGGGACACCTAGGGGTTTAAAGGCTTGTTGCATACGTTAAATGCAACTGTGATCCCTACGAAAGTGGCTTAGTTTAATTTTATTTTAAAGATGTTTATGTTATTTTATTTTGTTGTTTTGCTCGAGGACTAGCAAAATGTTAGGTTTGAGGTGTGATGAGTGGTAAATAGATCACTATTTCCCACCCTCTTGACTTAATATTTTGTATAGTTTCTTGAGTTTTGTGAATATTTTGATGTGTTTTGTGGTATTTTGTAGATAAATAAAATAATAGGACTCTCTAGAGGTAATTCGGGGCCAAAACAGCGGAAAACAGACAAAAAGGGTAAAAATATAAATTTCCTACTAAAATACGTCGTTTGTTAAAATGTGTCGTGCTAAAATGCACGGTTTGATAACATGCGTCGGAGACTGCTAACGTGCGCTAGACACGTGTCACCATCACATGCTACCGACACTCATCATTGAAACACGTCATTGCTTACGGCATGCTGATGTCAGCATCGCGACGCATAAACTCTTACGCGTCGCGACGTCAAACCAATAATTCAGCTAATAATTCTATCAATGCCACGTGTTACCATCTCCGCGAAGCCCGTGCCACGCATCATCAACGGGGGTAGCCATAATTGGGTTACACATAGGAATATGATTAATTGTGTTACACTGGGTATTTATATCTGACCATCGGAAGAGGCTTTTGCATAATTTCGTGTTCCAGGTTAGTAAACCAATATATTACACAAACATAAGATAACCACTTCATCTTTAAAAGATATTGGAAGGATTCACAACCCTGGATAGTTTAATAATATTGAATTTTCCTTTAATTTACTTTCGCGCTGTTTAATTTACTTGTCTTAAGTTTAAAGTCACCATCCAATCAAATAACCAATATATTAGATACTTATAAATATTTGGCTTCATAAATTAATAGGTTAGGTATTAAGTTCTCGTGGGATCGATACATTTATACTACTTGAACGATACGTGCGCTTGCGTTATATGCGTGTGATTACGCTGGTCAGTAGCCTTAACTTCATGTTATTATTTAGAGTTCCAAACTCTAAATTTATGTCTATGTATAACATAAATATTTTGGACCCAATTACAAGCATATCATGTTTATACTTTCAAAGCATCCTAACACAATTAATTAGCTTAATTTCAATATTAAGCTATGTTATTATGTACCTAATACATAATTCATCACTATATGTCTCACTAATGAAAAACATAGCTTTGGAGAAGATCAAACTTACCTAGCAAGGTTGATTCAAAGATCCAATCTACTTCTCCTTATTGAAATGTTGTGGAGAAAATCCAAAGTTAGCAAGCTTGACTCCAAAATCCAATCTTGATACAATGCTAGCAAGCTTCACTCCAAGATCCAATCTTGATTTCTCCTAATTGAAATGTTATAGAGATTTTCCAAATTTTCTCTAAACACTTCTCTATTTTATGTTAATTTCTCTAATTTTTGCTTGTATTTAGCCTTCTTAAGCTTTATTAAAATATTTGCTCAAACTTGCTATTTATAGCAAAACTTAGGTAATTTTTAATTAATAAAAGTTCTAATAAACTTTTATGTGAACTTAATCTAATTTGTTCAAATATGTATAATTAGGTGTGACTAATCACCTTTGTATACCACTTTGATTTAATCCAATTAAATCAAGACAAAGTTTAATGAATGGATTAGTTACATGTCTACTACTTTGATTTAATCCAATTAAATCAAGTCTAATACAGCTATAATTACATATTTGTAATTGCCAAAATATCCTCAAATGATAGAGATATTTATGAAATTATGACAAAACCATTGTGTAAATTTTGGATTAATCCAATTAATCCAATTGGGTCAAAGTAAAAAATCAATGTTATCTAATAACACTTAATTATCTTAGTTGATAATTATGATATCAAATATTATTTATTATAAAAAATAATCGGTTACCCAAGTGCTCAACGAGTACACTTCATATTGTAGGACTCTCTAAGTCTAGACACGTTCGTCATATAAGTCTTGCATATATGTACGCAATTCGGCCACCTCCGAATTCAGGTAGAACACGAACAACCTTTCTGAACTATACAATTTGAGGTCATCACATATGTTTATCAATCCCTCCGTCGTAGGCTATCCGAGTTATGCTTAGGAAACATATAATTCACCATCAAGTTTCCAAGGCGCACATCTCATATCGACATGTCCACGATTCCTTACAACTAATAAGAAACCATTTTTTGATAAATGCAATCCACCATAGGTGATCGACTTTGGCTAAAGTTTTAAGAATCGTGACTTACTTACATGGATACCTAAACCCCTTATGGTACATATACAGGCCGACAGATCCTATCTTGATACACATTTGATTAACGAGTGCATCGGTCCATACCCAATGAACATATAGAGGTCAGAACATGAAAGATTTCTGACAAACATGACATCTAAGTGTGGAAAATATCACATAAAATCAGTGATATCCTATAGTCAAAGTATCACTTATGCTACTCGACTCGCGGAGATTCCTATTGATGGTGGTGTGTACTTTCAACTATTAAGAATCACCTGTGAGTCATTCTTATTCGCTCCAACGAATAGTCACATGTCTATATGAGCTTCCAAAGCTCATGGTACATTGGGTTAAACCATTGGAACTCCAATTCCAATATACGACATGTGCTAGTCTTCTAGGTTATAGGAATTCGACCGTATTAAAAAACCAACGATTATGAATATTTACTTTAAGAATAGTTTATAATAGTAATACCATCCCAATGTCGGACCACCCAGTGTCCAGTATTACTAAATGACTATTCTAAGGTCAATGTTATTCTTAGCATATTTATACATTAATCTAATATGCATAATGTCATTACCATTAATAAGGTTTGAAATAAAAATATAGTTATTTTATTAATAAATAATAAAATGTACAATACATTATTCAGATTGGTAATTCAAGCACCAACAATCACTCAACCATATATTTCCTTTGTAGTAAGTGTGGTTTTAGCCAGTTTCTACAAACTCATTGTCAAAGTCATTGGGATACTGTTATACACATTCTTAGATATGTAAAAAGAGCATCAGACAAGGACTGTAATATGAAGATAAATGACATATTTAGGTTATTAGTTTTTCTGATGCAAATTGGGTAGGTTCTCAATCAGATAGACGCTTTACTACAGGTTATTGAGTTCATATTAAAGGTAATCTAATATATTGGAAGATTAAAAAGCAAGTTGTTGTCGTCAGATCGAGTGCAGATGCATAGTATAGGGCTATGACCTTAGCAACATGCGAGCTAGTATGGTTGAAATTATTATTGCAAGAATTAAAGTTTGGAAGATGAGCACAAATGAAGCTAATATGTGACAACCAGACATCATTTCATATCACCTCTAATCTTGTGTTTCATGAAAGGACCAAACAAATAGAAGTGGATTGCCATTTTATCATAGATAAAATTTTAGATGTATTGCTACTAGTTTCGTCAACTCAGATGGTCAATTAGCAGATGTCATTTCTAAGTCTATTCGAGATCATTGCATTGATTTCATTTGTAGCAAGCTTGGTCCATATAACATGTATGTTCCAACTTGAGGAGGTGTGTTAGAATTAGGAATATAATAATTAGATATCATACTTAGATTGATTTTTAGAATAATGGGATTCATTAGTATTTATGTGTAATATTTATTTTTCTAATATGTTGTATTCTCAAGGCTATGTAAAGCATTGCCTTGTAAATATTCTAATCAAGCAATATATATAGTATTTACTCTATTCTTCTACATAAATAAATAACAGTGTAATCAGAAAAAGTTCTTCCAGACAATTTATACTGTGAAATTAGAAATTTATCAAAATGCAATTTCTTTCCCTAGATGCATTCATCAGCTTCTAAGTCAATGACCGATATATTATATAGGGATCCCTATTAAGGATGGTAAAAAAGCTCGGCTCGGTTCGACCTTTTTTAATACTATTAGTGAACATGTTGATGACAAACATATTTGAAGTCGGAGCCTTGCCCGTCTTCTATTCCTTCATGTCTTCCTTGTCCATACGACAGTCACGCTTCCAGTGACCCCGTTTGCCACAGTTTAGACAGACATCTTGGGATATGTCCTTAGTCTTCCCAGAAGATTATAATGATTTTACCTTTGCCATTTTCCACCCCCAGAAGCTTTCGGCCAAGCCTTGGCCTTCTGGGATGTCGAAATAAGATGCGTCTTGCGCTTCTTGCCTATTGCAAACTCTGGCTTTGTCTCCTTGAGTATAGCCATTAACTCTCCAAGAGTTTTCTATTGCAATTTGTACTTCTAAGATCTAAGGATAGATCTATGAAGATCCTTCAATTTCATTATCATACTATAAAGATCTAATCTTTAGTTTTGATTAAGAAACTAAGGAGTCTTTGTGGCAAACATAACAGATTAAGCACTAAATTTATCATCACATGAATATTCCAAATATCATGTTCTACTATTTGCTCAACTCCGGGCTTAGGCTCGAGACGTCACTCTATCAAATAAAGTAACTTCTCGGTCTCCAGGACTATCCTGAGATTTTATTCCCAATTTGAAAATTAAAGCCGTTTAAAAACATTTTCACCCAGGATTATGTTCTAAACGTTAATCTTTCATTTATCTTGATTCCAATAGTCTAACTATCAAATCAACGATTTTAGTTACTATTTATTATAATGATTACTATAGTATAACTATATAATCAACTATAATTTAATTAGTTTAAATTCAAATATATTGATTACTATAATCCAATTATATAATCAACTATAATTGAAGTAGTTTGAATACAGTCCAACTGTTTAATTAAAACAACGATTAAATATTAATCCAACTAATATATTAATTTATATGACGAAAAATTTGAAATGAGCACGTTTTGGCAAGTAAATAAACGAATATTGCAAATTTAATACTTGCCTCCCACTATTTTTCGGCGAGCCTCTAACCCTCTGTGGAGTACTCAGGAAACCTTGTTTCCTAGTGGACTAGGATCCCGTTAAATAACACACAATCTTGACTTTGGCTAACAAATTGTATGATAATTAACTAGGTAGATCTCTAAGATCAATTGGATCCCATCCAATTCCTAGATCCAGTAGGTGGACATCCAAGTCCGAAACATATATCTTATATATGCCAATATATCCAATATATTCCCTAACCTTTTTCCTCTGAATCTATTAAGCCTTGGCTTTGGCACAACAAACTTAATGATCCCAGATAAGCGGAACCCATTGACCATGGAAAGCTTCGTAATTGATGTCGATGGACAAGAAATGATCTTGACTTTGGCCAAAAAATCACAACTTGGATAAGACACTGATATGGAACAAAGCCTTCATGATTCAAACACATCCGCGACGGAAAAAGGTCTTGACTTTAGCCAACAAACCAGTGCCAATCTTGGATCTTGAGTAAGAATCACTCAATGGAAGGAAAAACGCTTAATATATGTTGAGGGTTTTTTCGCGTAATTGGCCACCAATTAATTATCTTTGTTAGGTCTCATCATTATACACCCTTAAACATGCATTCTAAAAAACATAATAAGGCGCGTATAAATAAAATTATAATGATATGCGGATGGATACTTAACACATTTTGTTCCTAGAACAAATCTCTCACTTTCCTCTCTCCCGCTAGCACAAATATTACTTCTACCCAATTACATAACACTTCTAAAGAAACCTCTTTTACATTGAGGGGAATAGGTGAGAAGAGAAATACAAAGAGTCAAGAGGTAACAGGCTGGACACGCATGTCTAATTTAATAAATTCTAAATTTATTACAATAATTTCCAAAATTGCCCTCACCCATCTAATATCCATCCGATATATATTATTCATACATCGCATCCATGTATTCACACAAAGCATGTTATCAATCAATCTAATCCAATTAATTAATCTGAAATTAATGACCATCCAATGTTCAAACAACGATTTGATTTTGCGCGAGTCCAACTCGTTTTACGAATAAGTACTCAAAGTATGAATTCTTGAATTATATTAAACTACAATATTAAATCCAATTTAATTTGTATTTAATACTAATTCTTTATTTAATTCTAAATTAAATAATTACACTTTTTAATGAACCTTTATGACTTAGATTCCAAATCTAATTGTTACGGGTCTCAAAGCCCAATTAACATCCAATGTCAATTTAATTAAAGTCCAATGGGCTTTCAATTAATTTCTTAAGGCATGGACTTTTGGTCAATATGGGTCAAACCCAAATATCAAAGCCCATTTAAGGAATCACCCTTATTTGCCAAGAAACCAATTTAGGCTCATTAGGCCCAATTAAAATTAAAGGTCCATTTAGTTATATTTGGACTTTATGGATATGGTTTTGGGCCCAATTGGATCCAACCAATTAGCCTAAACCAAACTTGGCCCAACCAAGCCCATTAAGCCCAAATACAACTTTACAAGCCCATTTCCAAAATAAGCCCAATTAATTAAATTACAAAATTCCAAATTTCACAATTAAATTAATCAAAGTGTATAGCCATAATTAATTAACCAAATTAATATTTCCAAAACACCAATTTACACAATTAATTATGCTTATCATCATCAACTTATGTCCAACATAATTAAATCAAAAATCAATCATTTTAAATGCTTATGCTCACGATAATTAGGGGATTTTATTGTCCGATTCTGAATTCAATCCAATTAAATCCTAAATCAACATTTCCCAAATGATTTCAACTCATCCAATGATCAAAAACAAAAATCACCATGACTTAGGGCAAGCCATAACTTTCGGCCAAGCCAAATGATTTGGGGAAAAATTGATCCAATCCAATTTTCATCAAATTGATCATGCATAACACCATGTTATCATCATTCAAGCATATATCAACAATCAATTTCATCAAAACATGCTCAAATCATTTTTACCCAATTTTACCCTAATTCCAATTTCATGTTTAAACAAGGCTCAAGATACCATTGTTGGGTTTCTAGGTTAGTCCCAAGATCATTCAAGCATATAAATCATGTGTGAATACAATAAGAAGTATGGCGGAATCATACTTACAAAGATCGGCTTTTGCGATGTGAGGAACAACAAAAATCTTCAAGCTTTTCCTCTAAGGTGCTCTCGGCAATGGCCTATTTCTTTGTGCTCCAAGTTTCGGTCAAGCTCCAAGCTTGGGAATGGATTCCATGCTCAAGGTTTTGTTTCCCTATCACCTTTGGATGACTCTTTAGTGTGCTAGCACCTTGGAAAATTTGCCACAAATCTTCTTATAGCTTGTTCTTGCTCACGGCAATGGAGAAAATAAAAAAAGAGAAGAAGATGGCCCTTGGCCGAATTTTAGGAGAGAGAATAGTGAAGTGATGAGTTGGTTTGTGTTTCTAAAACTATTACCAAAAATTGATTTCCAAAAATTTGATATTTGCCTTTCAAAAAGTCAAACAAATTTTGGAGCCAAAATGACAATTAATGCCCTCAACAACTCACATCACTCAAAAGTGACTAGACATCACATCACTTAAAGTGACAAGACATCCATCGCTTGAATGACTAATGATGTAACGCTTGATGTGACTTATGGGCCGCACTTGATTCGAAATGCGAGTGGGCCCGCAAACACTCCCGGGCTCGGGTTCGCTAATTCCGAATTAACAAATTTTCCGTTGCGACGTAATTAAATCAAATTTAATTAAATAATTATGCCTAGCAAAATTACTATTCACGTCGCTAAAGAATTAATTCTAAATTAACTCGTTCGCCCGAATTAAAATCCAATTTTAATTCCGCGTCGAAATCCAATTTCGTATAATATATCGAATATATTATTTTATCGATTAATTCCAAATTAATCGTTCTCTCTCTTTAAATAATATTTTATCCCCGATAAAATATCTCCATAATTAATCCCAGATTAATTTTCTCTCTCTTCTAATTAATCCCAGATTAATTATGTGCGAGTCATACGTCATCGGTGAATCTTCGAGAAGCGACCCATGAGATCTCTGGATATGTTGGCAGTAAATCTGGTCGTCGGACTATCTGAACACGTACGTACCTAGTACTACGTTTTTACCGATTCACAAGACATGGTTGGCTTCTAGCAAAGCATCGTGTCTACCAAATTCTCCAGAAATATTCTTAAAGGAATATGTAATCTTTATCAGGCGTAGTATATGTAGTATTGCGTATTACGATCTAGCATCGGATGTCACGTGCTAGTCCTGGGGCTGGAATTGTGTCTGCCCCGTACGAAGCACATATCGGATCTTTGGTAACTAGTCTCTATAATCGGATAATCATGACCTAGTCATATTATCCCGATGACTGCAGTACAAAAGAGCATCAGTTTCGTATCCTACGTGATCATCATCTCCACTATGACTGCAGTGATACTTCCATCTTGACATCACACCCAATACACTACGATTTTCAATATACCCAGAAGAGGCGTACACAGAACCTGTTAAGGCCTTGGACAACCAAAACCAATGTATATTGATTGTCGCAAGTATTAGCGGTGCAAGTCTCAGGTTAAGACCAAATACACCTACCTTAATTCGGACTTCCATAGACACATAGTCATACTACCAATGGAATTCTGAGGGGTCTATCTAGAGAAAAGTTGTTTCTGTACCATCGGTAAACACAACCTCCTATTACACTTGCATGAGTATCCTATACCCAAATATATGAGAACTATGCCGTTATGCTCCCACAACTCGCACAAGTGTAATACTAGTCTATTCCGCATTATCGATGTCCAATCTCGATAATACTACGACTATGGATATTTAATGATTAAACCTTCGTGGATTGATACTATCTCATATCATCTCAATCCGGAACTAATCATATGGACCTTTCATCATTTATACATATTGGTAATCTAATTATAAATGATAAAAGAGCAATTTCCTTTGTCACATAGTTAATTTGTACAACAACACCATGATCTGTACAAATAGTGATGTTATGGGTCATAATTGTCCAACAATTTCATGTTAGAAGATCTTTGGCATGTTCTAGGAACCCAACAATGGTATCAGAGCGCCTTTTCTAAGCATGAAATTAACTTAGGGTTTATATACTTTAATTTGAGGTTTTTATGTTTTGAGCATGATTTCTTCAAATTGATTGTTTTGTTGAGCTTGGTTGATGATGAATTGGATTTATGCATCTTAAAATTTGAGAAAATGAATTGGATAATTTTTTTCCATAATTTCTTAGCTTGGCCGAGACTATGAACCCTAGAAGTATCATAGTGATTTTTGATTTTAGACCATTGGATGTGTTTAAATGCATGATATATATTGATTGTTGATTTAATTAAATTGAAATCAAAATTGGATATATTTTATGCATATTACCGTGACATGAGAAGCATGAGATTGATTGATTTTGCTTCAATTTGTGTTGGACATAAGTTGATTAATTTAAGCATGATTAATTAGTTTAATTGATGTTTTGGAAACATTGGATTAATTAATTGATTATGGAAATTACACTTTAATTAAAATAATTGTGATATTTGGAATATTGTAATTAAATAAATTAGTCTTTAATTTTGAATTGGGCTAATATTATTGTATTTGGGCTTAATGGGTTTGGTTGTGCCAAGTTGGTTTAGGACAATTGGATTGGATCCAAATTGGGCCTAAAACCATTCCATAAAGTCCAAATATAATAATTGGGCCTTTAAATATTTAATTGGGCCTAATAGACCAAAATTAATTTTTTGGCAAATAGGGTGATTCCTAAATCGGACCTTGGCATTTGGATTTGATCCATAATTACCAAAGCCCATGCCTTAAGAATTAATTAAATGTCCATTGGACTTTAATTAAATTGACATTGGATGTTAATTGGGCCTTTGAGACCCATTAAGATTGGATTTAGAATCTAAGTCTAAAAGGCACACAAATAAGTGTAATTATTTAATTTTGGAATTAAATAAGAATTAGTATTGAATACAAACACTACAAGAAATTACAGTTTTAGCGACAGAATTTTTCGTTTCAAAATTTAACGACGGAATTGAGACGGATAATGAAATTAGGGACGGTATTTAGCGACAAAAAAAATTATATCTCTAAATTAGAGACGGAAATGAAAATCCGTAGCTAATTAGAGACGGATTACTATTACGTCGCTAATTTTGTGTAGAAACGGAATTTTTCCGTCGCTAATACGTTTCTAATTAGAAATGGAATTGAAATTCCGTCGCTAATTAGAAACGGAATTTCAACTCTGTCGCTAATTAGAAACGGAATTGAAATTCTGTTTCTAATCTTAAATTTTTATTTTTATTTTAAATTTTGTTGTTGTTGAGAAACAGAATTTTTCCGTCGCTAATCCGTCTATATTAGAAACGGAATTCAAATTTTGTCGCTAATTACAGTGGATATGCTTCAGAAGGTAGAAACGGAATTGAAATTTCGTTTCTAATCTTAAATTTTTATTTTTATTTTAAATTTTTTTGTTGTTTAGAAACGGAATTTTTCCGTCGCTAAACGGAATTGAAATTCCGTTTCTAATCTTAAAATTTTATTTTTATTTTAAATTTTTTTGTTGTTTAGAAACTGAATTTTTCCGTCTCTAATCCGTCGCTATTTAGAAACGGAATTCAAATTCCGTCGCTAATTCGAAATGGAATTTCAATTCCGTCGCTAAATACATATATAGGTGGGTCTTCTTGGCATTTAATTCAGGGCACTGATGTTGTGTGTTTGTGTTTGAGTTTTCCTTTTTGTGATTCCTCATAGCCGATAATTAATTCTTGGCATTTAACATGATTATGATTATATTCATACTTAAAATATAGGGGGAAAAACAACCCTGTAATTAAATTGCCGTGGGCGATATTTGGCCCCAACTTTTATATAATACCAACGCATAAGTAATTTTTTTATAATTAAATTGCAAGAATTTAAGAAAATAAATATTAAAAATTTATGTTAATTTTTGTATGGTTCATTTATTTTTGTATATGTCAGGTAAACTGATGTTTAAATTTAATGAACAAATGAAAATGGTAGGTTTGAGTTTTTAGCGATAAATTTTTTCTTTAAATATATAAATGTGTGATCTGAAAAATAAAATGTCGCTAATTTTAAATTTTATTTTTATTTTTATTTTTTTTGTTAATTAGAAATGGAATTGTTCCGTCGCTAATTAGAAACGGAATTGAAATTCCGTCGCTAATCTTAAATTTTTATTTTTATTTTAAATTTGTTTGTTAATTAGAAACGGAATTGTTCCGTCGCTAATTAGAAACGAAATTTAAATTCCGTAGCTAATTAGAAACGGAATTTCAATTTCGTTTCTAATCTTAAATTTTTATTTTTATTTTAAAATTTTTTGTTAATTAGAAACGGAATTCTTCCGTCGCTAATTAGAAACGGAATTAAAATTCTGTCTCTTATTAGAAATGGAATTTTAATTCCGTAGCTAATTAGAAACATAATATCAATTCCGTAGCTAATTTTTAATTTTTATTGATAATTAGAAACGAAATTATTTCGTTTTTATTCCGTCGCTAATTTTTAAAATTTTCAATCCCCCCAAAATTTATTCCTTTCGGCGCCATTTTTTTTAAAAAAATAGAGACGAATTTTCCGTCGCTAAATAGAAACGGAATATCTATTCCGTCGCTAATTTTCGTCAAATTTCAAAAAATTTCCCGCCTTGTAAAAATTTCAAATGTCTACAAAATTTACAAATTTTCTCGCTTCTCTTATCTTTTTAACTCTCAACTCCAATACACCATCCAAAATTTTCTTACTCAATTTCATATACCATCAAATTTTTCATACCTCAACTCTCATTATCAATCTCTCATTTTTCTTATCCCCTCTTTTAAAATTTCTTAAGAAACAAACGGTGGTCATTTCGTAAATGGATGGTGGTGTGGCGAAGCTCGCGGTGGACATTACGGTATCCTGTATAATTGAAGATGTATATATAACAATTAAAAAAATCCACTTTTTTAAAATTTTATACCATTCAAAATTTTTAAATTTTTCCCTTATCTAAAATTTAAAAAATTCATATCTCTACAATTTATAAATTTTTCATATCTATATAATTATAAAATTTCCCACCTCTCTAAATTTAAAAAAAAAAATTTCCTTTCTAAAATTTTAAATTTTTTCTTTTCTAAAATTTTAAATTTTTTTCATTTCTAAAATTTTAAAAGTTTCATATATTTTTAAATTTTAAATTTCCCGCCTATCTAAAATTTTAAAATTTTCGTTTTTAATTTTTTTTTTTCAAAAAAAAAAAAATTTAGCTACAAAAATATTCCATCGCTAAATATTTTTAAAATTTTAAATTTCTCGCCTCTCTAAAATTTTAAATTTTTTAATTTTTTAATTTTTTTCAAAAAAAAATTATAGCTACGGAAATATTATGTCCCTAAATATTTTTTAAATTTTAAAATTTCAGTTTTTATTTTTTTTTCAAAAAAAATTATAGAAACGGAATTTCCAAATTCCGTCTCTAAATAGAAACGAAATTTTCCGTGGATATCTAGCGACGGAATAATAACCGTCGCTAATTAGAGACGGAAATTTTGTCGTTATATAGAGACGGAATTTCCATCTGTCGCTAATTTTAGCGACGGATGGTTTATTTCCGTCGCTATTTTTTTTGCGACCAACAAAATAGAGACGGAATTTTTCCGTCGCTAATGGTCAATTAGCGACGAATTAGCTACGGATTTTTCCGTCGCTATTTGGCAGTTTTCTTGTAGTGAAATTAATTTGGATTTAAAATTATAGTTCGATATAATTCAAGAATACGCACTTTGAGTACTTATTCTTAAACGAGTTGGACTCGCGCAAATCAAATCGTTGTTTGAACATTGGATGATTATTAATTCAAAGATTAATTAATTGGATTAGATTGATTTAATAACATGTTTTGTGTGAATACATGGATGTATTGTATGAATAATGTATATCAGATGGATATTAGAATGGTGAGGGCAATTTTGGAAATTGTTGTAATAAATTTAGAATTTATTAAATTGGACCTGCGTGTCCAGGCTTATATCTCTTGACTCTTTGTATTTCTCTTCTCACCAATTCCCCTCAAAGTTCTGTGACAAAGTTCTTTATCCACACAGCCTCTTTTGCAGCTTCAGAAGCTGCAATATATTCCGCCTCAGTGGTGGAATCTGCTGTTGATCCCTGTTTGGAACTCTTTCAACAAACTGCACCTCCGTTAAGGGTAAATACGAATCCAGATGTAGACTTTCTATCATCGGGGTCCGATTGGAAATCAGAATCCGTATACCCGTTAACTTGCGGTTCGTTTCCTCCATAAATTATTAACTTATCCTTAGTACCTTTAAAATACTTGAGGATATGTTTAATGGCCATCCAATGGTCATTACCTGGATTGGACTGATATCTACTAGTTACGCTAACAGCGAAACTGATATCAGGCCTCGTACACAACATGACATACATTATGCTACCCAAACATGAAGCATAAGGTTGGTTAGACATTCTAACCTTCTCATCTTCTGTTTGTGGACTCATCTTCTTAGAAAGATGAATCCCATGTCTGAACGGTATGTTTGATGTCTTACAGTTACCAAAATTATACCGTTCCAAGATCTTATCTATGTAAGTTGATTGGGATAACCCAATCAGCCTCATTTGTCTATCTCTATAGAGTTTTATCCCTAAAACATAGGAAGCTTCTCCTAGGTCCTTCATGGAGAAATTCTTACAGAGGTACGCTTTGACGCTTTGTAACATACCTTAAATCATTCCCAATGATTAGGATGTCATCAACATATAGGACTAAAAATATGACCATGCTCCCACTGGCCTTCTGATACACACAGGATTCTTTCGAATTCTTGAGAAAACCAGACGATCTAATAATCTCGTTGAATTGAAGATTCCAACTTCGTGAAGCTTGTTTAAGTCCATAAATGGACTTCTTAAGCTTACATACCATACCCGAGTTTTCGCTGGATGCAAAACCTTTCGGCTGTACCATATAGATTTCTTCATCAAGAAATCCATTTAGAAAAGCCATTTTGATATCCATTTGCCAAATCTCGTAGTCATGATACGCAGCTATAGAAAGCAAAATCCGGATAGACTTAAGCATTGCTACTGGTGAAAAATTTTCATCATAGTCGACGCCAGGTCGTTGCGTGTAACCTTTTGCTACCAGTCGGGCCTTGTAAGTTTCAACCTTACCGTCAGGCCCTCGCTTCCTCTTGTAAACCCATTTACAACCAATAGGAACAATTCCTTCGGGAAGCGGAACCAAGTCCCAAACTTGATTCTCATGCATTGAGTCTAACTCGGATTTCATGGCACTTTGCCATTTCACGGAGTCGATGTCTAACATCGATTCTCTATAGGTGAAAGGATCAATCTCTTCAACTAAGAGAACATCTAGACTATTTTCTTGTATCAAATACAAGCGTTCAGGAGGTCTAGATACCTTTTTCTGACCTACGGAGTGTGTGTGTTGAAGGTCATTCATGTACTTGAACTTCAGGTTCCTCCGTTGGTTCGTTGTTTTCAGGTTGGACTCCATCAAGTTCAACTTGTCTATGATTACCACCTTCTGACAAAAATTCTACTTCTAGAAATTTTACGAAGCGAGCTACGAACACATTTCGATGCTCGGTATCATAGAACAGATATCCCCTCGTATTCGAAGGATATCCGAAAAACCTAAACTTTTTCCCTCGAGGCGAAAGCTTATCTTGCTGAGTCACTCTGACATAGGCAAGACAACCCCAAACCTTAATGTAACTAAGATTTGGTCTCCTACCGAACCATATCTCATACGGAGTCGTAGGAACAGCTTTTGAAGGAATCTTATTCAAAAGATATGCAGCTGTTAAAAGAGAGTAGCCCCATAAGTAATATGGCAAATCTGTGAAACTCAACATCGATCGGACCATATCCAATAGAGTAGCCCCATTGTGCTATGGAGTACCTGGAGGAGTATATTGAGCGAGAATCCCATTCTCCTTCATATAATCCATGAACTCACCACTCATATATTCACCGCCTCGATCAGATCGAAGGCATTTAATATATTGTCCAGTTTGTTTTTCTACTTCATTTCAGAATTCTTTGAACTTTTCAAATGTTTCCGATTTATGTCGCATCAAATACACATAACTGTACCGTGACAAGTCATCGGTAAAGGTAACGAAGTACGAATAACCACTGTGAGCAGTCTGACTTAGTGGACCACATACAGCAGAATGTACGAGTTCCAGTAAGTTAGTGGCGCGGTGTCCAACACCAGAAAATGGGGCTTTGGTCATCTTACCCTGAATACAGGATTCACAAGTTGGATAGGATTCAATGGTAAGATTTGGTATCAAACCATTCCTAACCAATTGGGTAAGGAGTTTAACGCCTATGTGACCCAGCCGCATATGCCAAAGTTCAGTATTATTAATTACAGGTAAACTACGTTTATTAACTACATTATTTAAAATATCTTTTGAAGTTTGCAATGTATAATGACCATGCTGGTTTGGACAACAAAGGATCTAAATATTACTTTTATCATATAAATATAAAGAACAGTTCTTAATATTAATACAAAAGCCTTCTGTATCTAATACAAAAAGTGATATAATATTAGCTACATATATTCCAGGCACAAAATGGCAGTCATTTAACAAAAGTGTCCCATTCGGCAATGAGATCTCGCATACTCCCACTGCAACTGCATCCAGAGAGTCTCCACTCCCGAATCGCAATTGCATCTCTCCAGGCTTCAGTTTTCTACTTTCCTTAAGCACCTGCAACGAATTGCAAATGTGAATGGGACAAGCAGAATCTAAAATCCAGTTGGATGTAACAGCTTCACAAGCCAAAGATATATCAATAACTGGAAAAATAAATGTATCTGATGTAGATGCTCTTTCCCTCCTCAGCTGGGCTATGTAGTCAGGACAGTTCCTTTTCCAGTGCCCGACTTTACTGCAGTGATGGCACTTGTCTTCAGAAGCCCTTTTGGGCTTAGCTATCTTTGCATGTGGTTGAGGACCGAAACCCTTCTTCTTCTTCCCTTTCTTCTTCTTTCCCTTTGGCCAGGCCTGGGAAGAAGCAGAAAGAGAAGTAGGTCTCGGAGGGCGAGTCGGTTCTCCCTTCTCGAGGTCATCCTCCATCGTGAGCAACATCCTATGCAACTCATGGTAGGTACAGATAGTCCCGTTCATGTTGAAGTACATCACGAACTGGCGATAAGAAGCTGGGAGAGAACCAAGAATGACACTCCTACCGAGAATGTCATTCAGAAAGAGATTATGTTGCCTCAATTGATCGATCAAATCGATCATTTGAAGAACATGCGGGCTAACAGCTTGCCCCTCATCCAATCGCGCATGGAACAATTCCATTGCGACCTTGTGAACAACTACTTTTTCTTGGTTCTCAAACGATTGTCTTAATCGTGTCATCATAGTATAGGCATCTGACATGCCATAATACTGTTTCTTGAGTCCCGGTGAAAGCGAACTTAAGATGTATGATTTAACCCTTAAATCATCATCCTTCCAAGCTTGGAAGACTTCGCGTTCCTCCGGTGAAACGTCATCTGCCACAGCAAGGGGCAGTGGACCCTCAAGAACATATCCCAACCTCTCGGAATCGAGGACAATCCTCAAATCCAGATCCCAATCAGCGAAGTTCTCTGCGCCTTAAAGTTTGTTCGTATCAAGCATACGCGCAAACTGATTAGTGGATGGTGCCGCCATCGAAAATCTATCATATAGATCACGAAAAACGGTTAGCAGAAAATAAGCAGTTTCATATAATATCAAAAGCATAAATTAGATCATGGATTTTTAATCTAAAAATGCCCATCTCACTAAATCATGCAATACTATAATCCCCAAACAGAATACAAATATTTAATAATTAAATTAAATATAAATAGTGAAAAGTGGATCCCGTGAATATATTTCAGCTCACAGCAGAGGCACGGTCTCACCTACGTATATTCATCAGGTAGACAACTCATTTGTCAATCACTCACTAGTGACTCCTGGGTTTCCGGTCCTGGTTGTTTCTCGTTGTCGCTGCTAAGGCAGGCCAACAAGGAGACGTACCAAGGTTAAACTCGTCAATGATAAACTCAAGTTACTTACGTAACCCAGACAGCTAGGGCACGTTCAGGATTCCGCTTTCGCTTGAATTTATCTAGTATCTGATATACATCCGGTATAAATAATTCTCTATCGGCTACACCCTCACAGCAGAGGCACAGTCTCGGATGTAGTCACGTAGAATTATTTAAAACCGTATTGACAAGACGGACCAAATAACATGCATCAAATACATAATTACATTTAAACCTTATTAATTAGGGATTTTCCGCTAAGTGTCATACACCCTAAATCTAATCAAATTAGAATATATTATGCATGTATAATGTCAAGAAAATATGATTAAACATTGAATTAAGTAAGGCTAATCATTTTAGGGGGCCTAGAATCAGACTTGCTCTGATACCATTTTGTAGGATTTTTAGGGCGGATATCCGGTAACGCAGCGGAAACAGTGGAAAATCAAATTTTCCGATTTCAAAAATTTTTCTCGGATTAATAAAATAAACTTATTTATTTTATTATCCAATAATCAAATTATGAAATAAAACACCATAAATCATATTCATGTGAATTTATCGAATTTCCCTTAAACATAACATTTTGGTTATTTTAATCCGAAATTGTTCAAAAAAATTTTGAATGATTCTAAATCATTACTAACATGAATTAAATATGTCACAAATGTCAAAATACAATTTGCAACATAAAACCCAAAATTTCCCATCATGGCTGAATGCTTCATAAGTGGGCATATTGTGCATTTTGCACTTCTATTGTTCAAAACACATGCAAATGAGATCCAATCTACATAAGATTTAATATGTATCATATACACATCCAAATACACCATATAAATGAAAAGCCCCAAATTTGGAAGTGGTCTTAAACCCTAATTTTTCAATTTCTTCAAATTGGACAAATTAGACCAAATTGGTTAAATCAATTACTTCAATCATGTTTCTTCCATCCAAATCAAGTCTCAACACAATGAAACAACTATAGAACAATTCTAGGTCATTTAAGAGTGGGTCAATAACTCTAGAATGGCAACAAGGTTCTAAACCATGAAAAGAATGCTTATTACTACACTAGTAACATTCTTCCAACTTCAAAAATGCTTAACCCCTTCATCAAACTTTCATCCATCAAATACACAAAGAATAAAGAATAGAAAAACTCAAGAACATCACCAAGTGAAGCCCACAACAAGAGGTACAATTTACTCTATAATGGAAGGTTGGAAATACTTACTAAATTCCAAGCTTTTCTTTGATTTTTCTTTTCTTTCTCTCTACCTTCTTTGCTTTGTTTTAATGGAGTTTTGATAAAGTGTTAGGATATTCAAACCCTAAAAGAAACAAAACCAATATACTTGTGTATTTTTAACCCTTGGCCGAATTTGGCTAGGAAAAAAATAAAGACATTTTGTTTTAATTTCATTTGAATTTCAACTTGCCAACTTGATTAAATGATCATTACACTTTAATGATAAATTCAAACAAGTCAACAATTGCAACTAAAGCATCTCCAAATAATATCTCAACTTAGGATATTTATATTTTTAATTAATTTAATTATTTAACAATTAAATAATTAAATAATTATTTAAATACAAATATATTAAATATATGTATTATATATTTACATTAAATATTAAATACATATATATTTGTGATATTAGTCAAATATCTCAATTTGACAATTAATTAATGTGTATTTGAATTAATCAAGTATTAAATGCAAATACAAAAAAAATTAAGGAAATGACTATCGGGTCCCTTTACATGTGTTGGTAGACGAAAATCCCCACCATAAGATGAAGTCGAACTAGGACGAAAGGAAGAACGAAGAGAAGAAGTACGATGGGCCGAAGAACGACGACGAGCTTGGGGCGATCAGACTAATGGTTAGGGCGAAAACCCATGATGCGGTTACTTCCAAGATCGTAGCAGTTGGACGGTTTCCCCCCTAACCAAGCGGTTGAGACATGCAGCTCAGCGGTTACAGGCACGATCTTGCAGCTGCAGGGAGATACTGGAACTGCCTAAAACGGTTGACAAGCTTCACTATAAAAGCCTACCTACACCAAGAGAAGAGCCCGATCAAATGAAGACTCAAATGAGCATATTTTTATTTTTCATTTCTTAGATTGTAATCTTAGGACTGTAACTTGTGTGCTTGCGCCCCTTTGAGGCTTATTCACTTATTCAAACACCCATTGCTGGGACATTGTCTCAGGAGGTTTGAACCTTACACGTTCTTCTTTCTTCACGCATAAAAATTACGCAAACAGTTTTTGGCGACCACAGTGGGAGATTTGGTGTAAAGAGTGGAGATGCCTCCGAAAAGAAACGCTCAAACTGGCTCAACTGCGGAGGAATGAGGACTGGAGCAAGCCAACCAGCCCAACGTTCTAGCCATAGTGGGTCAATTCAAGGGTCTGGCAGACGCTAGTCGGTACGAACCTATGAGAGAGCTAAGCCGTAACACAGTGCGCGCGTTGTTCGGTGAATTCACACAGGATGTTGTTGAGCAGGTTAGACTCCAAAATGAACATGTCATAGATAAGTTCGTATCAACTACTAATTCGCATTATGAAAACATGGCTAAACATCTAAGCTCGTTAAATGAATTAATGGCCAAATGTGTAAACGGCGGGACGGTGCTGCCACGGACTACGCCTCCCCTTGCGGCAAGCGGTTAGGAGGCTGGTCCTAGTAATGTTCCTGCTCAGGGAACCGAAATCCCTGCAGTTCTCAGGGGAGGAACAAGTCCTAGAGGCAATGGCCCACAATTAGGACCAAACATACACCAAGGGCCAAATATGGCACAAAATGAAGTGGTGTTGCCTCAGGGTGTCCAGAACCCCGATTATGTCCCATTTAATAGCTGTGCCATTTAATGGCAACGATATGCTAATGGAACAAATGACAGAGATCCTTCAAAACCAATTCGGTCTAGGCGTACGGCCGATTCGGCCAAGATATCGGAAGCCGTATCCTGATTGGATTGATGTGGCTTATCCATGGCCCAGAAACTACAAGATACCAGATTTTACCCTATTTACGGGGTCTGGGGAAGTTTCTACCATGGAACACTTAGGGCGATATACTCTTCAGTGTGGGGAAATCAATGATTTCCAGAAACTGAGGTTGTTTCACGGCTCCTTGTCAGGGGTAGCCTTCTCCTGGTATGTCAGTTTACCGGCCAATTTGGTAGAAAATTGGCAACAATTGGAACAATTGTTTCATGGGCAATTTTTCAAAGCTGAGTCTGAAGTGGCCTTAGCTGATTTGGCAAACCTAAGACAATTGCCAGGAGAATGGGCCGAAACGTTTTTACAGCGGTTTAAAGTAGCTCGAGGCCGATGTTACGTGCCTTTGCCCGAAAAAGAATTTGTGAGGATCGCTCAAGGTTGCTTAAATCTCGATCTGAAGAAGAAGTTTCAGGATCGCGAGTTTTGGGACCTTCCCCAACTCACCACTAGTGTGGTGCGTTATGAGCGATTATTACGAGAAGAGAAGCAAATGAAGAACTCAAGCAAAAGGACATATTACAGGAATATTGACTATGAAATGGGCGAAATAGATACCGAGTCGGCCGATTTATGTCTGGCCGGTTAGTTAAAGGGAAACCTTACGTTTGCAAAACGTGGGCAGAACTACAACAAGCCAGTGAAAGAAAGAAAGATAAAAAGGAGGTAGAAACTTCTCTTTCGATATTGCTAAAGTCGATGCCATATTTGACCAGTAATATAAGGACAAGCAAATTAGCTTGAGCGACCGACATACGTTGCCAACAGCCGAGCAGATCGGTAGTAAAAAATATTGTAAGTGGCACAATGCATGGTCTCACACAACTAACAATTGCCTTATTTTTCGTAATGTCTTACAGGATGCCATAGAATCCGGACGAATCACGTTCGAGAAGAAGATGGTCGTGGATAGCGACCATTTTCCATAATCAGTGGGGGTGCACATGATTAATCCAGACCTTGCCAAGGTGAACCTGCCGAAAGTCAAATTAGTGCTAGACGAAGGATAACACCGTTGTCATCCAAGCGCTCTGGAAAGGATTAAAGAATCTTCAGGGCAAGGAAACCAATAGAACATTTGTATTCGATGCAAGAACGACATGGAATGGATGAAAGAGTTAGAAGACACTTGCGAAAGGCCTGCAAAGAGAAAGCCATCATCATGGCAACCCCGGACCTTTGCCCCAAGGTTCTATGGGGAGAATTCAAATTTTGTTCAGAATGTAAGGACGTTCAGGCCGAAGATTAATCGGCCCAATGTTTGGCATTCATACCAAAAGCCACACTCGGGCCAGCGGCCAGGCGGGAACTATCGCCCTGTAGATGAAATGACAAGGACGCAGTTGAGACGGCACCAAAGGAATTATGGCCGTTTGATGCGTCAACAAGGTGAAACAAAAGCCACTATAGGCCGTAGCCCTCGCACTACAGAGAAAACAGAAGTAAATAAAACATGACGGAAATCGGGGGTGACAACAAAGAAGGTACGATGGTAAGCTATGACGAACGCACTAAATTCGGCAGACGGAAATCGGAAAAAACAGATGACGAAGAGCCTCCTTTCGTCATTCAGTTCGGCAGTATGCCGCCAGTGGTGGCTAATCATTACCTATTGCCTGGGAAATTCAGGAGAGATAACAATGGGGCAAGCAGGGAACAAGTGAGGACGTTTATGAGGGAGGTGAAACCGAATTTGCAGCGCTCTCAATCACAGACCGGAAGGCTGAAGAGGAAGAGATGACCGATGTGGAAGAAGAAATAGACATCAAGACCGAATCAAGGAGAATGGGAATTTCACAGAATCGGCTTCTCAGAGAATTATATGAAGCCGGAAATCCTGCAGTCGGGACATTGGGAGAAGATTTGGACGATACTCGTTCCTTGTTCTGTATGGGACACCTAAGATAAAGCGGGACATCACTAGAGCCAAAAAACGGAGATTGACTGTCAATCATGTCTCCCAGGATACGCCAGCCACGTTGCCACCTTCTGGATGGGACATAAAAGAGGAATGGCCTCAAATTGATGACGAGGCCGATCAGGCAATGGAAATAGGATTATCGGGTAAAGTGGTTTTCCCGAAGCCGCCAACACACATGACAAAACATCTGCGACTGCTGTATGTGAAAGCAAAGGCTAATGGGATACCTGTCACCAAAGTACTAATTGATAAAAGGGGCGGCCATTAATGCAATACCAATTAGAATGCTAGGATATTTGGCCAAGTCCGAAGAAGACCTTCTCCCTACGGAAGTGATGCTTACCGGCTTTAATGGAGGGGCGACGACATCAAAATGAGTTATTCCATTGGACCTGCAAGTGGGAAGTACTACGAAGACAGTGGTCTTTTTCGTCATAGATGGACCAACTACATACAATATGCTACTGGGACGAGACTGGATTCACGGCAGCCGATGCATCCCTTCATCCCTTCATCAATGCCTGGTTTTCTGGAACTAGAGGGACGAAGCAGAGATAGTGCATGCCGACAATAAGCCCTTCACTGCGGAGACAAACTCGGCTGAATACTTCATGTACGAAGAGAACTATGGGCCGGCTAGAGTTTTGAATAAAGGGGAAAGCCCTACCATTTGTGGCTTAAAATGACGAGTCTTACCCCTCTGGGTTGCTGGACGATTTGTTTGCACGGACAAGACCAACCACAGTGGTCTTTGGAGAACCGACACACATCGAGTCGAATGAAGAACGGCCAGAATAGAGAGCAAGCCACTCTTGCGGCCTCCAAGGCAAATTTAGTGGCCTATGTGATAGAGCGAAGAAGTGAGGATGAAGCACAGGCCGCTATTTCAGCCTTAAGAGGCAAATTACTGGCATACCAGACGGAGGACAAAATAAAAGAACTATGTGGTGTGGAATACTTGATGGAAGAAGGAGAATCAAAGGAAGAAGAGTTCGCCCTGAATGGACGACACAAGATAAACATCTCAAGAGGACAAGATGCTTTGGACGAGGTAAATCTAGGGAATGAGCACAATAGGCGCATAACTTATGTCAGCAGGGAATTGGAGCCCCAGGTATGTCAAAAGTTAGTTTATTTGTTGCAAAGATACAAAGATTGTTTTGCATGAGACTACCATGAGATGCCTGGTTTAGATAGGACGTTGGTAGAGCATAGGCTGCCAATCATGCCAAGTCATAGGCCTCATAGGCAGCCTCCCCAGAGGTTTGCGCCTAATGTCATGCCTGATATTAAGAAAGAAGTTGAACGACTGTTAGAGGCAAAATTCATTAGGACGACCAGATATGTAGAATGGTTGTCAAATATTGTCCCAGTTAGGAAAAAGAATGGAAAGATAAGGATTTGTATAGATTTCAGAAATTTAAACCTGGCGACACCAAAGGATCAATACCCAATGCCGACAGTAGATTCCCTAGTGGATTCCACGGCAGGGTATCAAATATACTCGTTTATGGATGGGTATGGGGCTATAATCAGATTACATCGCCGAAGATGATGTACATAAGACGGCCTTTAGTTGTCCAGGTTCTCTAGGGTGTTATGAATGGACGGTCATGCCATTCGGCCTGAAAAATGCTGGTGCCACTTATCAGCGGGCTATGAACTTGATCTTTCATGACATGATTGGCAAATTCGTAGAAGTCTATTGTGGACGATATAGTGGCCAAATCCGTGACTATGGACGAACATTTTGGCCACTTAGCAGCGGCCTTCGAACGAATGAGGAAGTTCAAACTAAGAATGAACCCTGCCAAATGTGCTTTCGGGGTATGTGATGAGTGATAAATCTATCATTATTTCCCACTCATTTAACCTAATATTTTGTATAGTTTCTTGATATTTGTGAATATTTTGATGTGTTTTGTGTTATTTTGTAGATAAATAAAATTTCAGGACATTCTGGAGGTGATTTGGAGCAAAACAGTGAAAATTGGGAAAATGAGCATTTTGGTAATTTGTCCGCGTCGCGACGCCAAGACTCTGCGCGTCGCGACGCCTAAAGTGCGCCGGCCATGCTAATGTGCGCCGGGTCAACGGGTCAGAATCTGAGAAAAGTTTGACTTTGTTAACGTGTGCCGTGACACGTGTCATCATCACAGAAGATCAGCTAAAATACGTCGTCTACCACGTGTCGAAATCTCATTGGACCAAAGCAAGTGCGTGCCACGTGTCGAGTTTTCATTGCACCGAATCACCGGCGAATCACATGCTGCCACATATTAATCTCTCATTGGACCAATCCTAAACGCGTTCCACGTGTCAGATGTTCATTAGACCGAAAGCTCAGCCAATCACCGTCTGCCACGTGTCGTCTTCTCTTTGCACCACCTTTACCGCGTGACACATGTCATCACCAGATTCTGCCGACAGACACACGTGGACCAAAGTCAACAGATCCGGCGTCGCGACGCTGAAGCCCTTGGCGTCGCGACGCTGGACGAAAAAATTGTCTATAAATTGAGCTCGAGATTTCAGTTTTAGTTGCACCATTCTCTCTCATTTCTTTGATGTAAATAGGGAGTTTCTCTCTCTAATTTCTTTTAATTTAAGTTTTGTAATTAATTTTTAATTACATTCTGTAATAGTAATTACTTTTTGTAATAGTAATAGTAATTTATCTTGTTTTTACTGTTTCAGTTTTACTATTCAACCATGATGAGGTAACTTCTCATTGCTAAGGTGAAAGGTAATTCTTTTACTATTACTATTTAGATTAATCTCCCTTAAATATAAAATATTTACTATTAAAATTTGACTTAATAAGGATACCGCCATATTGGTCGGTTGGCTATTAAATTTAAATTGGTTTAAACCTGACAAATCAAGGATACCGCCTATATGGCTGGTTGATAATTAAATTTCTTACCGCCTATATGGCAGGTTCATGGACAAATCATACCGCCTTTATGGCTGGTCGGACTTAATTTGAATTAATCAGGTTACCGCCTATATGGCTGGTTAGTAATATTATCACAAGTTTATATATTATTTTATGGGAGATATCTAAAATAGTAAATAGTAAAAGTAATTCATTTTACCTTAGTATTTTATTTTATTGTTATTTACTTTTCAATATTTATTTTGCCGCATTTACTATTTCGCATTTTTACTTTATGGCTTTTACTTTTAAGTTTTTACTAGCCCTAGCCATGTGTCATAACTAAGTTAGTTATCTAGGGTTGTGATGAATTTCAATATCACCGCTTATAAGGGTTAGATTATAGTTTGGGTAATATAAAGATTTATTTATTGAGTCTTAATCTTAATGCTTTTATTAACTGGCCATTAATAAAATTGATTAGGTAAACTTAAAATGAACTAGACATAGGGATTTTAAGTTTGAGACCTTAGACTCAATAGCCCACGATCTTCCTTGAGGATAGATAACCCTTTAATAGATTTCCTTACAGGATAGACATATACCTGTCGGGCAGGGGTAGCCATAATTGGAACTTAAACTTAATGAATCCAGATAATTGGTTGACATAGACATATGGTTCAATTGGGTTAAACTGGGTATTTGTGTCTGACCATCGACAGAGGCTTTCACATAATTTAGTGTTCCAGGTTAATAAATCAATATATTACCCAACTATAGGATAACCACTTCATCTTTAAATAATATTGAAAAGATTCACAACCCTAGATAGTTTTTAATATTGAATTTTCTTAAAACTTACTTTCGAAAAATTTTATTTACTTGTCTTTAAATTTAGAATCGTCGCCATTTCAAATCAATCAAACAACCTGTTAGATACTAGTAA